>VWYP01016378.1:111295-128795 GCA_013400435.1 Pycnonotus jocosus
CTCGCGCAGGCTGCGAGGGGTTGGGTTTCAAAAAAAAAGCGCCTGACCCACCCACAGCTCCGTCGCCGTGTAGTGCGTATGGGAACTAATTTGCCTTTTAAAAGGCTCTGCAAAGCACAGGACCTCTGTGGGATGCTTTCAGATGGAAACAGCCGAGGATGAAGTTTAAGTGAAAAAAGAGTTTAGTATTTTGTTGTAGCTGAGGCGTCGTAGGACAGGCTAGCAGTAGATGATGGGTGATGCTCCTGGTTTGGTTTTGCTTGTTACCTTGTGCACGGCACTCAACTAGAGAAACTTTTTATGGTCCCAGTGGAAGTTTCTGAGGTCAGTAAATTGTGAGCAGAAGTAGAGATTCAATTTGAAAGGTAGAATTTGTGTTCTTTGTAATGGTAAATATCTAAAAATACTTAGATAAAGTGGAATCACTAAGTTTTCAAAAAAGACCTATTTCAAAGGTATTTTCCGTTCCATTAGGGGAGAGGTCTTTATGTCTGTATGCAAGGCCTTGATTACAAGTGTCTGACTTCCTTTTTTTCTTTTTTCTTTTTTTTTTCTTTTTTTTTACCTTGTAATATGTCTTCTCTTGATGTTGTTCAGTCTGGAATTTCAGCATGTCATTTATTAAAATTTACTTGAGAGACAGAGTTTTTTGAGAACTTTTAATCTTTAAAATATTACCAAGCTTGAAATTTGAGACTGACTTGATAAAAGTGTAATGAGATCATGAAGCTATTTTCTCCACCTGGGTGGATGGGCGTGGATGACTTAGTGGATTTATGCCCCTTTCAAAGGAGAGGCTTTTTCTGCTCTGGTCTCTTAGTCTGGAACTCCTGCTTTTTAATAAATTACTTAAATGTTTTGGAAGTAGAGGAGCTGCTATGAATATTTTTGAGAGTCAAGTAATAAAATTGGTAGTAGTATTTTCTTAAGCTTCTTTGTTCATTGTTTTGAATGCTTCTATTAAGCCTAGGAGATGTTGCAGCTACCTCACCTGTGTATTACACACTGTGATAATGTGTGTGTAAATAAGTCCAGCTGCACTACTGCTTGGTCAGTGAAATGCACGGTTCTGTGCTAGAGTGCAGCCTTCAGAAGGGAAAAGTCCTATGCAATAATTTTTTGGTTAGAGCTTGGGAAGGAAGCAACTTGTGGATGATCTCTTGCCATGAAAAGTAGGATATTAGTGGTAGGTATGTGGAGTGGCAGGTAAGGAGGAAGGAGGAGAGTTTGAAGCAGTTGAAGACAATTTGTGTTGTCATGTCAAGAAGAAGAGAGGGGAAGAAGGAAAACATTTGAGGCACTCCATAGTAATCACAGAAAATTTTCCATCTCCTCACTGAGGATTCAGTGACTAAACTGTAAATGTGAATCTAGTGGCCCTAATGCCTTAATACCTCTTTGGGGAAGGGTTTTGGTAGTATTACAGACTTGCAAAGCAGCATCTGTAAAGCCTGTCATCATCATAGCTCCTGTAAAATCACATGCATAGTGACACTTGTCGAACCTGTTTCTCTTCCAAGCATTTACCAGATATTTAAAAAAAACCAACTTGTGTAGCCATAGCACTGTGAATGCGGTATTGATATAAGTCACAGTCACCAGTAGCTCATGGATAATTTGTTCCCAAAAGATCGTCCAACACTTCTAGTGGAGAGGTTCTCAAGCTATGGTTTGAAGGAAAATGGCACAACCAAAGGCCACGTGAGCATCTCTGTGTCCACAACTGAGAGCTACCATTGCTCCTAACGGCAGTGGCAATGCTGGGGAAACAAGTTAGATTTGAGAGCCTTGTGCTGGCTTTACAGGCTTCTCAATTGGCTACTTGACACAGGATCATTATTGCAAAACAATATGAACACTATGTCTGTAGAAATACCTGGGAAGAAAATGTAGGCTTGGATCTACTGCAATACCCATTGTGCAAATACTCACCTGTATCTGCAGTGTCACAGTTGTGTAAAATTCTTGGTGTTAGATGGTGTGTTAAGAAAAAAAAAGACTGCTGTTTTACTGAGGTGAGTTGCTGCAGTAGTGATTATTTTGAGAATTTGTTTGAGTCCAAGGGGTAATTGCTTTTCTACATCTCACACCTTTGTGCTACTAATTTGGCAGCAGTGGAGCTAGTTTGCTCATCTGTTCTAGTTTCATTTTCATGGCATTTCCAATATAGATTTCCTTATCTTTAAGGATTGGTTTCTGAAACCAGTAGGGCCTATATTTCTGAAGTCCTTGGCTTTCTTAGAAGGTGAAGAGATTACTAGACTACAGTAGTGCTTGTGCTAGTGACCAGTGCATATCCTGTACATATTAAATTGTTCTAACAGCCACAGACAATTTGAAAACAAATTTGCATTGAAATATATCTTTCCATTTTTGGCCAAAGGAAAGTTAATAAACAAGATAATGATCACTTACATTTCTGTCTAGCTAGATCAATGCTTTGTTTTAATAAGTGTTAGTGTTTCATTCCAGAATGAAAAAGCTTTGAGCCCTGGTTGGTTTTGAGCATTAGTTTACTGTCAGGGTTGTTTTGTACTGATTGCTTTTTTGTTCAATAAGTAAAAAACTTACATATTAAATGACTGGAAAGAAAGTCTGCCATCCTAAAGTTCAATTGATTCAACTATCTTTTAATGGAAAGTTGCTACAATTTTGGTTCAGGAGCTTAGACTCAGATCATCAAATTAATGTTGTTCGTGGGTTCCAGGTTGTGTAGGGTGAGGTGAGCTGCTCTTGCCCCTTTGGAACTGTTTTCGAGTGATTTGATGTGCTGATGACTGGGTTGTGCATTGTGGGTTGTGCAGGGAAGATCTGCCAATGTAATGCTTTTGTATAGCAAATGAAATCTTTGAAACTGGTACTTTGAACTTAAAACTGAACACCCAAAAGAGCAATAATGCTATCCAGCATGTTCTTGTTGATGAAAGCATAACAAGGAAATAGATTTATTTGAGAAATTTTCTCATGAACTGAGGGATGTTAATGCTGAATGCCTAGAGTGACAGCTAAAAAGGAATACTGAGTTATGCTTAGCGGCAGCAGAGGAAATAACTGGAAATCAGTATCCTGCCCATTACCCAGTACTAAGTTTTTAAAATTTTTTTTTCTGCTGGAGTATTTTGGTGGCTCTTTTTGCAGTTCATTTGCACCTGTGTTTTTGAGAACTCTCCTCTGGTTAAGTATTTCCTAAATAAAAATAACTTTGGCCACATCTGAGCTGATCAACTGACTTACAGGATGGCCTATGAATCAGAAAACAGAATTTACAAGTAACACATAGGTAGATAGCTAGACAATGGCTTTATACAATATTTTGATTTCTTAAGATGTTGGAATGAATTTTAGAGTCTTTGATTATGTTGTTAGATTGCTCCTAAGTGCTTAATGCTTTATTTCTAGCTGTGAATTCTTGTAGAAGATTGATAGCTCTGCCAATATTTGTCCACAATAGAAGATGGGTGGATTAATTTCAAGATGGAGGGTAAGTAACAATGTAATAACCTTTAGTCTAGAAGATAGGAGTACCTAGAACATGGTGACTATTAATGCTGGCTGAATGATAGTGCTAAACCTTTCCTGTGAGTATGTCACTTTAAAACTCCAGTAGTGAGATATCATGACCAAAAGTATTCTTTGCCAAATCACTAAGCTGCAAAACTCTGCTGTTGGTCTTCATTTCCTTTGCAGTACCAGTCTGGCACTGGCTTGGTTAACTTAAAAAATACATCTTTCTGTAAATCTAAATACTTTTGTGGTGTGTCACTGGATTAGAAACTGCAGCATCTGTGGCTTCAAAGTTTGGTGACCTAGGTAAAAATGGATATGTGCAGAATACATTTCCTGTTGTTTTAACAAATAACTTGGTAGCTACTTACTCCTGTACGAGTCTGTCTTCCTATCTGCCTTTATTGGTTGTTGCGTGGTGTACTGAGTTTATGAGGAAGAAGAGGCATGAGGTTTTTGACTGCTCTCCTGGCAGGTGTGAGTTTGAGTCTAGGTTTGTCTTTTCTTATCAGCAATTGACTTCAGAGCCTTCCTTACAGAACTCCATTAAAGGTGAAACTTTAGGTGGAATGTCAGTGTTATGTAATAGAAGCTCACTTTCAGGGTGATGCAGTGTGAGCTTTGGTTTTTAAATTTGTGATGTGAAGGGTAGGGAAAGATAGTGGCTTGATAATTCTCAGAAATTAGGAAAGATTCCTAGAAGGTAGATTTCCAGTTGCTCCTATTTTAAGTAATTTTACTGGTGATGACAGCCCTTATTTGCAGTTGCTTATGATTTATTTATACCATGTGTCCTTATATGGAATTAATGGTAGTAAAGCTGGATTACTCAGGTTAGGGCTTCCTCTGTATATTCTCTGTGTTTTGCCTGTTTCTGCCACTCATCAGTTCTGTTCTTGTTTTACTTTCCACCCACACATTCATTATTGCTGTAGATGCATTAGAGGTTTTCATTTTTAGTGACGTAGGAGAGGAGCCTTCAGTTAAGAGTAATGCCAGCTGTAAAATAGTGATTCATTATGATCCCTTCTATTTGTCATACTAAAGTAGGAAAACTTCTTACCTTTATGTAAAATAGATAATTTATTAATTTATTATGAATATGTCCTTTTGTTAGGAAACTGTTAATGTACAGTAATCCTCAAAATACTGAGTTTTTAAAAGTGAGATTAATATGTTTGTTCTTTCCCTTGTAAGCAGGCAAAGCCTTCCACTGTAGAAGTATTAGAAAAAATAGATAAGGTATGTGTTTGCTTTTTGGTGTTTTGTTTATTTTTTTGTTTAGAAATATACCTCCTTTTTGCTGGCCATGTATTTCTCCCATATTAGGTAAAATATTCCTGTGAAATTTTAAGTTATTTTGGTAATTATTCTAGTAGTAGAGATTCTGCATATCAGAAGAATTGTTATTTTTTCCCCCTTACTGCTTAGCCATTTAAAAATACCTATACTGTATAATAAATATTGAGAAACTACAGGGCAAGTATCTATTTAGAGATCCTGAAATGGGAATGAGTATGAAGCTGCCTTGATTACACAATTCAGTTATAACTAATGGTTAAAGTCCCATGTAATGGAAAATGTCACTAGTGCAGAGTTCCATTCATCAAGTTGATTAGAAAAGCTCCAATGTATGGTTTTATGTGTAGAAGTTGTAACTCTAGTTAGTGGAAGTAAGGAAGGTCAGGGGTAGAATAACTGGATAGATTGTTCAGTAATCAATTGTGATTTTTCACCGGCATTTGTGACAGATGTCTGTAGTCTGGCAGGAAATTAACTGTTTTGAAATATGCTGTTGATATTTTTGTTTTCCTTTTAATGAAAGTGTGAGTACTTCTGTTGTCACTTGAAATACAGTCAAAATGTTTAACATAGCAGAGCATTGCTCAATCACTTATTAATATACCAGAAACATCATACAGATGTTCAGGATTTCACTCTTAATGTGAGGAAAGTTCTGAAAGGAAAACAAGTAAAATGATGGCGAGGTTCCAGCAATTTGCCATGTTAGTAGAAAAGTCTTAGAGGCATTTCAAATTCCACAAGTACCTGATGAAAGCTTTGGAATGCCACGTATGGTTAGTAGTGACTTATGTGATAGTAAAGACTACTATTCATAAGATACTGGTATTTTTCCTTTCTCTCAAATATACTAATGCATTACAAATGTGAAAAAGTGCTGATTTTTAACTTTTCTTACAAATGCTGATAAGGTGCAAGTGGCCCATAGCACAACTTTATTAGTGTGGGGTATTTATCTATGAAAGTTATCATTGAGCAAATACTGTCATTTATCAAAAAGCTGCTTGACTTTTCTAATCAAGTATCAAACTGATAGAGCTGATTTTTGCAAATATTTAAGGGCAACTTAGTAAACCACTTACTAATTGCACTAATAAGGCTGAACCCTGTTTATTTGCAGGATATAAAGAGATTAGAAGAATTTAGAGAAAAAAATCAGAGGCTACAGAAACTATGGGTTGGAAGGCTTCTTCTCTACTCCTCCGTTCTTTACCTTATTACTTGCTTAATTGTATATTTGTGGTGTCTGCCTGATGAATGGACAGCAAGGCTGACAATGACACTTCCATTTTTTGCATTTCCATTGATGTAAGTAAATATGCCTTTTTTACTTTCCAACTGCTGTCTCTTTGATAAAAGGAGATGGAAAATACATCTCAGCAGGGGGTTGGGTTGCTTTGACAATCCTTGAGATGTCATAACTTGCTGAATTTTTTCTTCAAAAATACATTCAAGTGGTTAGGCAGACACTTTCTTTGAGGGGAATGTCTCTCATGAGTCTGGGTTTAGTATAGAATTAAGTCTTATCATCAAAAGATAATAGCATCTAAAGTTACTTGGCTTATGAAAATTGTACTGGGCATAGAGAGCTGTGTCTGAACAGCTGTAAGGTAATGTAAT
This sequence comes from Pycnonotus jocosus, assembly GCA_013400435.1. NCBI lineage: Eukaryota > Metazoa > Chordata > Aves > Passeriformes > Pycnonotidae > Pycnonotus > Pycnonotus jocosus. Next base: position 117,722 of record VWYP01016378.1, read on the forward strand.
AATAAGCACAAGAGCATTATGTTGGGTTTTATTTTAACTGCAATTTGACAAGTAACATTACTATATGGAAATAACCAAAAGTGTGTCATCTACATGTAAAATGTAGTGTATAAACCTAGGAAAAATACAAGAATGAATGGAGAGACTTACTTTCATGTGTTAGGTGATGGTTAATACAGAATTGACTTGAAAGGTCATCATCCTAAGTTTCGCATAATTATCTGTTTTTCTGGAAAACCATTGACTGTTTTCTTCAAGAAAATATGCAGCCTTCATTGTATGTGAACTGGAGGAAGTATTGCCTACATATTTATTCCACCAAGCTGATTGGCTGCTTATTCTGATACCCATAATATACTGATACACTGCTGTTGTGGACTCCTGTGGAGAAGATACATGGGCAGCAGTATCTTGACTGGAAAGGATTAATATAGAAATTAGAGCTCAAATTAATCTTTGGCAGTAATGTGAATTAATTTTGTTCTTAAAGACAAGCATTTCAAAGTATTTGTTAGTGTGTGAGTCTTGTTCATGCTGATAGGAAAGGCTTGTAGAAGAGGAAGTATTAGCAGCCTGTTTTCACATAGGTGTGTTAGAATTAGTGTAGAAATGAAAGGTTTTATTATTGAAGGTGATGGCTTCTAGTGCTGTGATTTGAATTTACCTGTTGGACATTTATTCTCTAGTTTGTCTTCCAGTTCTGCTTGTTTTTCTCAAGATGGCTCTCTCTAAAATTCTGATTTAGATATCAGCTTACTACCACTTAGAATTGGACTGTTGTTCTCTTATGACTTGCAACTTTTTATCAGATTTTTTTCCCCTTAAGCTATTCATTCCCCTTCAGCGTTTTTTGGCAGATCTGAATGGCAAGCAGCTGCCAGCTTGTCTTTGTTCCCGGTCAAGAGGTGACTCCATGCTGAATGCCTGGTGCCACCCAGTAATAGCTCTAGAGATTTTTCAGACCTATTCAAGCAGGAGTATGTCTGCCTTTTCCAGCTTGCAGTCAGTCACTAACTTATTTCTGCCTTAGGTCAGTCCCTCAGGGTCTCAGCAAGTTACTGATGTTGCTAGAGCAAGTTAAGTTTTAGGAATACAACTTCATTAATTTTAAATGTATACTGAAATACACGAAAAGTTGAAGAAATACATTAGTATGTTAGAAGGGTGCTCTTCTTGAACTGAGTTTTATTTGAATTGGTTTTAATTTGCATGTTCTGATTTTCACAGAAATATGTTGGTGTTTTTTTTTTTAATTGGTGGAAATGGTCGGCTATTAAACTTCCGGTTTGGATTTCTTAAAGAGGAAATGTTTTTTATTTCATGATGTCTGACTTCTTTCATATTTAGAATATAGCTTTAGGTAGAAGACTATTAAGCATACATTAGAAAAGAAATAATGTTTTTGCCTNAAGAAATAATGTTTTTGCCTGTGTAACAGGGTACTTAAGGCAATTTAAATCCTGTAAACATTTATTTCTTCTGGTACTTTATGAAGACACTTTCTGTGTTGTGTGAGCAGATACATCCCCCTGTTTTATTAGATCAGTTATTATAGCACACCTTTGAACCTGGAATAGTTAAACTTCTTTGTTTTTCTTCCCTTGGAAGACTGCTCTCAGATTCCAGTTGCCTCATCCGACTTCCCTAATTTGGCTTGTGTTGTTAATACTTGAAGGCATTTTTAACTGGGCAACTATGTTTGTGATATAAATACAGGAGATGTTCTTATGAATTAAGTCAAAACTCTTGGAGCCTTTTACCTGCTTTCTTATGCGTGCTTTTAGTCAGATAACCTTTCTAGCCTTTAAGATTGTTTTTTAAATGAAACGTTGCTAATTTAGGCTCTGTTATTTAACTAACATTAGGAGGGTTTTGGATGCTTGGAATGGCTTGGTGTATGAGGTTTCCCGTGTGGCTTAGACTGAATAACTTAGGAGGAAAGGTGTCAGCTTAATATTTAGAGGCAACTCTAAGCTTTTAAACAAATGAAGTCCTGATGATTGCAGAGAGACCTTTCAATGTAAAATGGTCGTAGATCAGTTTAACTTCATCTTGACATAAACTGCTCCAGCCAAGTCAGCTGAAACCCTACAGAAACTGAGTAGACTTAGAGCTCTCTAGAATCACAAGGACTCAGGTCAGTTAATTCTGCTCGGGAGAGCATTTGTACAATAGCTCTGTCTCATGGTTTTCATTGGTATTAGAATTCTTCCCACAAATCTCTTGGGTCTTAATTTTTGGCCTTAACTGGTAAGTTTGTTTTTTGGATAAAATGCATTATAAATCTATTGAATAAGAAGTGATGACTAAGTAATTTTCAGCTAAACATTTTTAGCAAGTGATGATACTGCTGCTGCCTTAATATATCTGCCTTAAATAACAGTTAATTTTAATAGAAAAGATGATTTTATTTACAGCAATATTGATGTCTTGTTGACAAGATGCTGATTTAATTTTCAGTTTTTTGTATAAATACTTTTTGAAGATTTCTGTCCTTTGTATTTGGGAAATAAAATTTCATCTGATAAGTGTTTTGTTTGCTAAATGACTTCAGAAATGGTTACTGTAATATATTTTAATTAATATCATTCTTCTTTTTCTTCTAAAGAATCTGGTGTATAAGAACACTGCTTATTTTTTTCTTTTCCAAACGGACAGAAAGAAATAGTAAGTACTTTTTCCTTGTGTGTTTTTTTTTTTTTAAGAATATGTAGCTAGTTGAGAATGATGCTTGCTATGATAATGTAAATGCTTTTGATCATTTGGCTTCCAGGAAGACAGGAGTAGCCTTTTAATTGATGCTGAAATGGGTAGTATTAGCTAAACTTTTGTCTACCATGTAGTTCCTGAGGGAGCAGGACAGAAACTGCTTAATCTTTCACTTCACTTAAAAAATAGTGCTAACATTTTCCTGTCTTTGCATGTGTCAAAAGTGTAATGGAATAAAATATGGTGTAGAAGTAGGAGCAAGGGGAAAGGAAATATAAACAGTAGTAGTAGTTCCCTTGATACTTGCATCTCACAAGTATTCCAGTGGTCTTAATGTGTTATCCTTATGCAAAAAGGAAGAGATTTATAGCAGATGTGTCTAACTTATTGTCAAGATATCTTTTCTCTCCCAAGTTCTCCAAGGCGTACTTATGTCTTCCTGAGAGGGAAAGGTATAAGCAGGTGTTTTTCTCCTTTTTTTGAAAGCTAAGGAAAATTGGAAGTCATGTAACAAAACTGAAAAGTAATGGAGGTGTTCAGATATATATATATAAAGTTGTTAAATTTTGCATTAGAGTGAATCTGCATGCTATTTAAAAACAGCATCTATGGCACTTGTCTGTCTGTAGTTAGAATTCATTTGAGACTTTCCTTGAAAGCAGTCCAGCCTGTAACAATATCTCATGGTGATGTGAGCAATAATACAGAAAATTCTCAGTGTTGCACTGTGTTTTATGACTTGCAGAACAGCATGATGTATTTAATTTGTGACAGCTTACAAGTTAAACATCACTTTTAGAATTCTTCTTAGCTTAATGTTTGCATTTGATATGCAAGCACAGAACATACATTTCTGTGTAGAAATAAAATTGTCCATATATTCTTTGGTGCTGTGTGATTCATTTCTAAGGTGAAATGAATGATTTGCATTTCATGGCTGAATAAGAAAAAAAAGTATGTTTTTCTAGTTTGCTTAAATGTCTTTATTGCTGTTTCAAGCATACAGGCAGGTCTAGTACTTTTGTTGAACCTGTATTTAAAGGGCTTATTAGATGATAGAACATGCCAAAAGGGATTATTTCTATGTTGTTCCAGAGACTGGATAAAAATGAAGGGTTTTACCTCAGAGATAAAAGTCCTATATTTAAAAAAGAAAAATTGAATGTAGAGTTGAAGCAGTAAAGCAGGAGAAAGCGTAGCTGAGAGAGCAAACTGTCAACTAAGTTGCTCAAAGCTAAGTTTTTATTCTGGGATAAGTTGGTGTAACATACTGAGACACTGAAGGTGGTTACTTAATACAGTAAAGCTCTGTGCTGGATAACTGATGTACACCAGATTTGGGAGTGATGCTGTGAATAAAGAAAATTTGTAGCTAGACTCCAGTGAAGGTGATGCAGAGAGATTATGGAATTTCAGTTTTTGGGACTGATCAGGCAAACAACTGTTAAAGATTTAGGCTGATCTGTCCCAAAGTGTGGAGAAAATAATTGAGGTATATTGCAGGTATTGACTTATAGTACAATTTTTTTTTTCCTGTAGGTTTAATTAAGATGAGTTATATTGCTTTCTTGAGAGTACTTTGCAGTAATTGCCATTTGGCCCCGTTTGAAGGGGCAGGTGTTCCATGAGGTTCTTGTTGAGTACAGGAGTTAAAGTGATCAGAAAGAAACACCCACGCTTTAAACTGATTGCACTGCTTTGTGAAAGGCTGTGCTTGAAGATGTTCTAGGCATCTCTAGGTACCAAAAGCACTTGCAGTTTCTTGAGTAACCATTAATAGCTGGCTGTATTCTACTGTTTATTTGATTTCATGATGCCACACTGCCTTGCAGTACTTTTTAAGGTGTTAATCTCTGTGGGGCAGCATGTGAGACAATGATACATTCTAATATAAATGTAAAATTTAGTGAAAGGAGGTACCTTATTAATTTGAAGATGCATACTTTCTGGAATTGTCCATCTTCTGTGGTCCATCCCAGGATTAAATACTGTCTTTTGCCATGTCCTATTAACAAATACGGGTGGTTGTAGTTTCCCGTTGATTGCATGAATAATAACCTTTCAGATGTGTGCATGCCACTGTTAGTATTTTCCATGTTTAATAAAGAGGTTTATTTGATCAAAATGGATTTCTTCATTTTGGAAAAGTTCAAGTAATTATTTGTTCCCTTAATTTTAAGTAACAGTTTTCCCGAAGTAACTTTGAATGGTATGGAATGCTTACTTATAGATGAAAATACAAAAAAAAAAGTATGTTTAGCTGGATTGGTTTTGTGTCTTGTAGTTCTATGAAGCTTTTTCTCTCTTTAAAACCTAAAAAATGTTACATTAGGTAGGTATAGGTATATTTTTGCAGGAAGGAAGCTGCCAGTGTTCAGTAGAGCTGAGAAAGGATTAAAAAGTTGCACAGTTTATTGTTAAAGTCTTCTTGCTGTGAAAAGAGGTAGTAGAAAGCTAATTTGTTGAGACGGTATCTTCTGCATTAGGTGATGGTTTATTACAGTGAGTTTTCCATGAGTGTCAAGCTCCAAACCTTGACTTTCAGGAAAATCCCACATGCATTTCACCTCTATTCTCTCTCTTCCTCTTAGAGAGGTTGTATCTGTTGTAACAGTCTCTGAATGTTTAGTAGTAAAATGACCTTCTGGTAGCTGTCCTTACAAAACTGGGGGCTTTCCTGTAGTCTGAGAGTATAGAAGGGGGAAATAGATTGAGCTTTGAAGCTTGAGATTGACCTGACATTTGAAACTAGTATGTGTTAAGAGGTTTATGTGAAATACTGAAGCCAGTAAATCTGGTACTCAGATATATTAATGCTTAGACCTGAAGCTTCTTTCTATATTTTGACTCATGAGATTAAATGTATTTGGTCCATTGTTGTACCAGTTTTAATGTAGGTCAAAACAGGGCACTGGCTAGAATTGGTTTGCTTAATGAGGAAATGGTACATAAAATTTTTTAATAGTTATAACTGTAAAGAGATAACAGTGGGCTATAATTTATAAGCAGTTTCAGCATTTTAAATGATTTATTTTCACATAAAAACTCTAGTTATTTTATGCAAAGTTTACTGATGTTTAGAGTTGATAGTGGTCAGTGCATAATTTTGCCTGATTTCACAAAGCAAAGTCAATGTTTAGAATGTGCTGAAATTATCTTACTTTATATTTGAAAGCTAATGTATAATGTCCTTCTTTTAGATGATGCGCTGGAAGATTTAAAATCCCAAAAGAAAAAAATAGTAAGTAAAACTTCAAGAAAAAATTGTTGTGGTGAACTAAAACTGGCGTATTCCAGATATTTGCACGAAACTTGATCAAAAGTTAATCTCAGTAAGAAAAATTTAGGATGGAGAAGGTTCCAGGTCTTGGATAACTTGCCTTCTTTTTGAAGTTTGTAACACTGAAAGCTGTTTCCTATCTGTTCAGTCACTCCATATGGAAGCTTATTGAGAGAGCAAGCTGTTTTCTGACATGATTGGCTTCACCTGCCTTGTAAGGCAAAACTCAAAACCCACCACAACCCAAACACTCTCCACCCCCAACCCTACCCCACCAAAGCAACTCGTCCTCCCTCCAAAAACTCCAAAAATTCTATTATGAGGCTTTGTTATGAATGAGTTTCCCAAAGTGTTCACCTCATACTTCTGGGTTTTGCCATGGTAGCTAAATTAATAAAAAACCCACAACAAAGGTACCAGGAATGAGTTGGGTAAGAGTCTAGTACTATGTCATCATCTGTGTTTTATCACTTTTAAAATGTAGCTGTAATAAACAACCTGCAACCTAATGATGTCATTATCCTTTGATAAAGAGGGTTGGCTAATATTTAAATGGATGTGTCCTTTGATTGTAGTGGGGATACAAAGGGGTTTGAGAGGCTTACATTTTCTAGGAAGGAAAGAAATGAGCATGACAATTTTAAGTTTATTTTATGAAAACTGCTTAACCGAAATTAGTTAATGTTTCCAATTAACCCAGTCATTTGGTAGCGTTAAAGGAAAAGTTCTTGAAGCAGAAAAAGCACAGTGGAGAACAAGAGCTTTTGGAATCTTAAATGTAAAGTCTTCATTTCAGTTTAGGTTTTGTTTTCTGTAATCATGAAAATCTTTTTTACAGAAGAACTAGTAATGCTGAATTTTTCTGTGTGAGAAGCAATTAGGACAAAAGACATTGAATAAAAGATGAGTCAGGAAAAACCTAAATGTGTATTTTGCATATGCAAGACATCAAAACAACGTACTGTAAAGAACCGGGATGAAACAATGCACAATACTTTGTAGACAATAATGAAATTATAGTGTAACTATGGAGAATTTAAATCTGGAAGTATAAATTGCCATGAGTTTATGTGCAAGTCAAGCTTTAATCGTTAAAGACGAACTTCTAAATAGGATTAGTGAAACTGTGTTCTGGGAAGTCCAATAGTGTGGACTTTAAAAATAGCTATTTTTCAGAGTGTGTGATTATCATGTGATCTTGTAGGCTCCTGGTCCCTAGCAAGGAACCAGAAACAGAGGACTTACTGCAACCTCTTGAATCCATGCAGTGTTGGTATTTTTTACTCAGAAGATGGACTCGGGAGGTTCATCATAATTTAAGATATTCAATTAAGCGTTAAAATTAGATAATTATACATGTTGAAATGAGCTGGAAGAAGATGCAGGTAACAAGACAGAATATAATTTGTGTTTTAGATAAAAACACTGATTAAACTGCATTCTGTACAATTTCATTTTGATAATAGATTTGATTTTGTTTTGTTTGATTAACTTTCTTCAGGAGTGCCTTTGGCTATGAATAACCTACTTTTTAGTAAAACAAAAATCAAGTGAAATAATGGGGAGGGAGAGGATTTTGTTTTCCTTTTGAATTCTGATTTGCTGCTGAGTTTGCAAATAGGATTACTTACTAAGAAATTCGTATTGTGGTCCTCCAAGTATTTAGGATAAGTAAATTATGTGTTTCCTGTTTATTTGTAATGCAAGTTGTCTAGGCACTGAGCCTGCTGCAACAGCTGTGCTTTTTCACTTTGTTGCAGCTCAGCTACTTAATTGCTGGATAAATCTTATATTGAAGACAATTGTCCTTTTGAAAAATGTTACAATACTTGTGTTTCACAGTCATGTGGCCCACCTCTTCCCTATAGACATTACTTGTGTGCTGAAGGGACATAAGGTTGTTACAGGGCTTACCTGTAAATGGTGTAAGCTCCTCATCTGCTAAAATGCCCTGGTGGGTTTGCAGTGACTGCTCAATAGAAATTAATTTCTGTTTGATTTCTCTTCTGGCTTTGGTGACATTGTCATGTGGATACACATGTGGGTTTAAAACTTGACAAATACGTATACTTCATCTGGAAATTACCATTGGTATTGTCTGTCCCGGACTTTGACTCAAAGTTTGTGTAATACTTCTCACAGAACTGACTTCATTCTGGTTTTTTTCTAGTGAATACTTTAAAGCTTGTTGAGTTATTAACTGGGGGTAGGGATTAAGTTAATTAGCTGTAATTAAGCACTACTTCAAGATACAACTTTGTTTCCCTCCTTGATCATAAGGGGTACTGTGGTTGTGTTCGTGACTGTCCAGCTGTGATTTTGGCCTCAGAGTTTCTCAGTTAATGAGGATGTCAGCCCTTAAGCCTGAACATTGGTAGATGAGCAAGTTCAGAGGGTTAAGCATATTAAAGCAAGGGTGCAGGACATATATTAAGCTGATAGAACTGGGAATTAGCAGAGAGTTTACCTGGAACAGCAGTCTTAAAGATGAGATAATTCTTAGCCTGAGGACAAAGTTGTAAAGCTAGTATAGTAATTACTTTGCTAATTTTAGCATCAAACTTTGCTGAAGCTTGCTCAGCTACTCTGAATAGTAGGCTAAGTGTAATATTAGACTTTGACAGACTTACAAGCCATTTCAGGTAAGAGTTTAGAAATTACATCTGTTAGTCTAGGAAAAACCTAGTTGGATTTCATGTCTGTCTTGGAGTTACATTAGTAGTGGGAAAAAAATATAGCATATGAGTTCTGTTACTTAAATTAATTATTCTTTAGTCAACATTGTCTTCAGCCTTCTAGGTATAGACAATCACTCATATTCTGGTAACTTCCAGTACGTGATAAAAACTCTGCCTAGGAGTTGGTTCTTGTATAAGCCCAGTTTTGTCTAACCAATAAATGCTAGGGCACTGCAAATATGCAACTGGAAACTCAAAATACAGTTAAAAATCATATTTACTGACAAAGAGTCAGTTACCTTGGTGGTTTTAATGCTGGCATGAATCTGTTCAGAGTATCCTTGATTATTGTGACTTAGATGATTTGCTTCTGATTTTAATGAAACTTTTGCTGCGTGTACTGGTATATCTTGAATGGCAGACCTAAATGAGTTTCATGGCTTTGTGTGAACAGAAAGAAAGACCTCCTTGTGGTTAGGTTTGACATACCAAGTAATTCTCAATTTATGAACTCACATAGTAGTATGGTGAATAATGAGTGGTTTGCACCATGCCAGTACTTAAGTCTTTGGTTGCTAAATTGCCTTTACAAGAAACTTAAAATACATTCCTCATCCTATTCAATTTAGGCAGCTGATGTCTTTCCCCCAGTAATTCCATTTGGTTGCCTGTTGGGAGGGAGTTCATCCGTACAATTGCTCATAGGACAATAAATGTGGTACGATGCTTCTTTATTGAGATCTGATTAATTCCATGAAAAATCCGTGCTTATGCTGGTATTACCTTTTTTAGAGAGTTCACTTGTGACTTGGGTTGCTCAGCATTATAATTTTATTGATAAAGATAGACTATGAGTTAGCCCTTGGCAGAAAGTAGAAAATGATTTTGTAGGAAAAGTTTTGGATCTCAGAGAAGACTGTATTATGGAAAAAGAATAAGAGGTGTTGAGCAATTTGCTGTGTCAGTGCTCAGCATTAAGTTAACCTTTCCAAGATGATGCTTCAGGATGGTGACTGTTCCAGAAGGCAATGTGTTGGTTTGCATTCATAAATGAGCTTCCTGTTTTGGCACAAAAGCCAGTTTCCTCTGCTATGCACACAGAAGTAGTATTTAAATTTTACACAGGCTCTTACTTTTCTTCTGGTAATTACACTGGTTTGCTCACAGTGAGTAAACTTGGACCTTTTTGATTCTTTATTTGGTATTGTCAGCCAAATTTCAATTTACTTTAGAAAAGTATACAAGTGAAAGCATGAGAAATGTGACTGTGCTTGTAGAAATCCTGACAATTTCTATATATTTTCAAGAAATTTGTAGTCATTTGTGGTACTGAATTCTTGTTCAGATTCAGCTTTACTAGAATTTTAAAGCTGTGTATGAATTTCAAAATATGAGGAGTAACTCATTGAATTATCCAAAAGCTGTGTAATATGCAAGATAACTTCAACATCTGAATCTTCTGGTGAGAGTTGAATTATGTTTCAAAATAATGTTACTGTTTTTGCAAAACTTGTGTCCACAAATAGCTACTATACTATCTAATACTGCTGTGGCAAGAAGTGCTTTAGATAAAGAAAGTGTCAAGTGATGGTGGAGCATTCTGGTTTTTCTCTCTTAAAGGTCACTTTGTCCTGCAGAAAGTTATTTCTCATTTTTCTTTTTGGCTATGCAGACAATAGCCTGCATTTTATGTTCATTGATGTGAAGTGAATTGGGTTTTTTAAATTTCGATTTGGCAGCCAAATATTAGCACTGACTGTTAATGCTTCCTCACTTTGCAGCTTCATTTCACTAGCCTTACTCCTTTGTATAAAATCTGTCTTACAGTTTTTACTTTTATAAGCAATAAATACTTTATTTTTCCTATTAGGTCATTAATTCTGCTCTTGTGGCACTGTGTGGCATTTGTTTTACGAAATTAGTGGGTTAATTCCAAAGTGATGCTGAAATACAAGTTTAGGAAATTGATTTTTACTTCCTTCTTCACTCCCTTTTGTTTCAACAGTCCTTAATTAACAGGCTGGATAGTATTCATTGCCTCAAACTTCAAGAAATGTCTGGAGGAGTGAGTGTTGAGTGAATACACAGTAGCCATTAAATTGAGTGAATTTTTATTTAGCATCTGAGGTCTATTTGTAATCCTGAGGTCTGTCTAAATGCAGGGCTCCTGCACAGTCTGTATATGCAAAATGGCTGAAACTTGAGTTTCTTACTAGCTAAATAATGGCATAAAATTCATGTTAACCTGCACCATTTGTTATTTTAGCAGTGATAAATGAGTTTGAGAGAATTTAATATTTTGACCACTGACCTTTTCAGTTTTGTAGTTTATGCCAACAGCAAACTTCAGAACAGAGTCCCCACTTTTAGCTGAATGTGGCCATTAGTCAGCATATCTAGGAAGAAA
>VWYP01016378.1:131295-166295 GCA_013400435.1 Pycnonotus jocosus
GTTGTTGGCTTTTTAAAAACTCTTTATAAAATTCATCCTTCTTGAGCTATGTTAGAAATCACTCCAGTAGTAGGGTAACAGATCTGTTTGTAGAATGCAAATAACATTGGCCAGGGGATGAAACTGCCTGGAAATGTGTGTTTCTACATAAAAATCTACAGAAAATTAGCTATAAATTAGACAATGATAAGTTTTTAGTCACTCTGGCTTTTTAAAGAGAGCAGCAATAGTTTTGGAACTCCTTAGGAGGTGCATGACTGATCTCTTCCCCTCTACCCAGGCTGTGTAAGGAGCAATGGTGAGAAGTGAGTTGGTCAGTGTCTGTTAATTTGTCTTGTGAATGTTTGGGTTTTCAAAGCATGGTGCTTCTACTTTTGATCCAGTCAGACAAAAGCAGATCAGTTGGATCCAACATATGCTGTGTTGTGTTGATTGTGTCTTGACTGTTAATAGAAGGGCTGGGAGGGAGAGATTCTGAGAGTTAGAATTATTTCTGAGAGCCAGTCACTGTAGGCTGTGGTCTAGGTTGATAAGTGTGGTATGAATAGATATATGAAACAGTTGTTGCTGAGGAGTTTGCCCACACTATCTGTGCTTAGAACTTTTTATTTAGAGCTACCTGTAAACTGGTCTCTGGGGCTTGGTGGAAGGAGCCTTTTAGTACAGTTTCATTTGCAAAGAATGCTCTCTGAGTCTGTCATGGTGTGAACCAATAATCTCAAGTGGGGACACAACTGAGAAAATGTACAATTCTCTTTCAAACAGATTCAACTTTTTGGGGGGCAGGGACATTCTTGCTTGGTCCTGAACCAAAGTGTAGTTTAGCTTTGGGAAGGATTTCAGAAAATAAATTTTGTAAATTGTAATGGCTCATAGTTGGATTTTATGATCTTAAGGGTCTTTTCCAACCTAAATGATTCTATGAGTCAGTGAATGTAACTTCGTTCATATACAGTACGCTTTTATTTTCTTTTTTCCAATCTGTTCTCTAACACATTGAATTTGGAATTGGTGCAGCTTTTTGTCCCTGTGTAAGTGGTTAGTCAGACTATTCTAATTTGGAGGTGCATTACAGTTCAGGAGGGGCATGCTGTGTTTGGCTTTGGGTTGTGAAATTATGGAGACTTAATTTCCAAATAACTTGTTATATGCAGCAATTATTTCAGTTTTTAGCTATCCAGAAACCTACTAGCTTATTGCTGTTCACACTAAATATCTGCCAAAATGAATATTAGCTTCTGTTCTGTGCAGTCTATAACTTCCTGTAATTAGATGACACCTTTATGTGTGGTTGTGATATAATTTGGTGCAAGTAGTATAAGGTAGAATTGGAGTGGTTTGGAATAATAAAATATTTGTTAGCAAGTTAACATTAAAGCTTCCTTGATCTTCTCTTTGCTTGCTTTTGACACAAGCTAGCCAAGTTACAGAACTCATTTTCTTGAGCTCTGTAACTGAGTCTTTTTGAAAAGAGGGTAATGACTGATATATAATCAAGTTGGCCAATGTTGTATATGAGACAGCTGATGAAAGGTTAGTTAGTATGTTTTTGCTTACTGGTTGAAATGAAAGCTTGCACATCATACTAATTGGTACAAAGGTTTAATCAGTATTGCATAATCGTTAGTTGTTAGAAAAACAACTGGTAGTGCCCCAGTTTTCCTGTGTGTTTAGCTCTTTTTGCATTTTTTATAGTTTTGAAATGTACTGCTTAAATAAATGATGGTAGTTTTAACTACCATTTGACTTAAGTCAATTTTGTGTTTAGCATAAAAAACCATCAGGAAATCCAGAAGGAAATGACTTTGAAAATTTAAGTACAATTTTATTTGTTCAGAAATATTTTGAAGGTTTCAGTTAATGAATATATACTTACTATTCAATACTTTGGCCATAGAGAAAAACAAGGTAAATGTATATTTGCAGCAAAATATTTATCAACAATATCCTGTTGTTGGTACCTGCTCTTTTCATTTTGCTAATATGACTGTTAGGAGGGATGTATTGTAAATAAGATCAGTCTGTGACCTGAATGAAAAATAATGCAATAAAAGATGGTTGCAGGCTGTGGGATGGATATAGGCATGAGGAGGAAGGAAGAAGATGTTTGGTTGGTCTCTGATACTAAAACCAACAAGTTATGTAAACTCTTTATTGACTTGTAGTATAGTGTAGCTCTATGAAAATAATGTATTCTTCTCTAGAAAAATCAAGATATTTTGAAGTGAGGAAGAAATAAAATAGTTGCGCTTGAAAACACGAAACATGTCGGTGCCTCACCACTGCAGTAGTATAATAGACTTTTAAGAGCTCATACTGAATCATCAGTTGAGTAGATACCTCTTAAGTGAGGTGTTTGCTTATGTCTGAAGTGTCAGATGCTGGTAACTGCAGAATTTGACCTGTAGTGTGTTTGGAGAATAAAAGTTCGATTAAGTCTTATGCCGTTGATTTTTGGATACACAAATATAATTTCTGAAGAAAATCCCCGGAAAATTGCAAAACTTCATTAAAACTACGTCAACAGTAGCTGTAAATTGTGTTAATGTTGAGGTCAATGGACATGTTTCTTAGCTAAGTTGTGCAACTTGGAATTATGGAAATCTGGCACTTTTTTTTTCTTCTTTTTTTTTAACACCTTGCATCTTAAGGCAATTTAAGAAGTATATAGATCGTATCCAGTTACTTCAAAAGAATATTAGGGGTGTTATTGTGGAAGTGCAGAGCAGATTTAAAAGGAATTCGATGAGTTCCTGTAAAGGGTCCATATGTGATAGTAAAATGATGAGACAGGTCTGTACTCTTGATGTCCATGACAATGCATCAGTGGATCCTGGGGATGGTATCAGGAATGTAAGCATCAGAAATTCAGGTTTGTGTGTTGGTCACTGAATAACATTTACAGCCATTCTATGAAAGGAAGTACTGCAGTGGATGGACTTGTGCCAAGAAAAACATTTCTCACTTTGTTGTAATGCAGATTCTGGTCACTTCTCTTCCTTGGGGAGCAGCAGTGTTGGCTTTCTCTTAAGTATGAATCACAGAATAGAGTGAAAGCCAAGTGAACTTCTAAGTGAAGGGGGAAAAAGGCGTTGTGAATAACCTAATATTTTCTGGAAACTATCAATGAGTCTTGCATTCTTAACTCTGTAATGAGACTAAAACTACTGAAGCACATCTCTAATACTGACTGTAAAGTACTGGTTCAGCATCTTTATAGGAACAAAAATTTGGGGAGAGAGTCATTAAAGTAGCAGTATTTTTTTTAATTGAAAGTTGTTTCAAGAAGACTTGCCAAAAATGACCCTTCAGAAAGATCAGGCAAAATGGGCAAAGTTCTTGCAGGTGGCATGGAAATTGCTTAGAAACAGCATATTATGGGCTCAGAATAAATGTGAATATAGCCATGACCTATTGAAACAGACTCAGCACTCTTAAACAATTAAAATTAATGTGCTTAAATCACATGATCTAGAAAGACAGCCTTCAAAATATAGAACGAACATCCGTATTTAGAAAAAACAGTCTTGGTCTTTGACATTATTCTGTGTAAAACAGTAATAAAGAGGGTTTTGTAGTGAAAAAAGAATGGATTAAGATAAGATGCCTTTACAGATGCTTAAAATTATCTTGGAATAAGTGGAATTAGGATTTGTATTTATCACTCATTTTTTGTACATATGTGGACCTAAGAAGACTCGAGAAATTGCATACCTTTTAGCTTAATTTTTGAAACTAACCCGTGACAGGAAACTATAACACAAACTTGACTATAATGGTTAAATAAATAATGGGTTTTAATCAATATTTTGTATTTGGAGATGGGTCATGCATGTTGGTCAGATAGCATAGAGAGAATGAAGTTATCCTAGTGTAGTAAAACTTAAGAGTTTACTGCTAGTGTCTCTCACAAAAATCTTGAAGACATGTTAATGGGGAAGGTTCATCATAAGTGGATTCTTGCTTCAAATAAAACTGGACACAGGAGCAGTTTTCAAACCAGAAATAAATCACCAAGGAAATATTAATGGAATTTCTTCAACTACCTCACCAATTAAACCTTGTTTCCAAATTCCGAACAGCTTAAATAGTGAAGGGGCAAACATACTTGTTAAATAAAGTTCAAATACAGAACTTTCAGACTCATTGGGTGATGTAATTTGGACTATGAAGTTGTGTGAAGTAGTGCAGCCATGCACGTGGTGTGTCAGGGGAAATACAGTAATTTGTTCTGCTTTGTAGGAAACTGAACTAGATGGATTTTTAGTAAGACTACTTTTTTAACTTGTAGTTTTGAAAGTGGTGATACCAAAGAATTTTCAGTTCTTTCTTCTGTTGTGTATTAATCCTATTTATATGTACAGATCAGTAGGTAGGACCATAACCTATGTCTGTTGTAATTTTCATGGCACTAGATTGGCTGCATTCCCACAGAACTGTTGAGTTTGACCCAGTAGTTCAGTGATAGCAGCTCTTCGCAAGTGCCAGCTGATGTAGCCTGCTCACCTCTTCCACCCAAAGCAGGAGCTTAGCATGGTAATGTTGTACTTTTGGGGACAGAGATTGTTCCCTCAGACTCAGCAAACCCATTTTCCAGTGGCTAGTTGCCAGTGGACCTGTAAACTGCGTGCTAAGCATTTGAGCTCTTCCAGCCTGACACAAAGTCAGCAGATAAAATCTCTCTAATCTTGAGACTCGTGGAAATGATTTTAAAGTCCAAGTGTGGTGTTAAATTCCATTTGTTGTAGAGGAAGATGTGAAAGCTGGTTCAAAGTGACATGGTGCTATACGCTAGCTCTGTAGGGTATTACAGCCTTAGGTGTGGCTGTTATTGGGATGTTGCTTTTAGAGACTAACCTGCTACTTGTTAACCATGTAAATACGTGCAGACCTAAAGCAGTGGTTACATTTCAGTTTGATTTGTTGCAATAGTAGGAGAGTGCTCTGCTTGCTTGTATTAGTACATTCAAACCATGGTATTTTTACTCTGGTGATACTTGGCTTCAAGTAAGAACTGAGGAAATATATTAAGTTTTTCATGATAGTGATTTCATACTAACTGATAGTGGTGTGAGAAGAGGTGAAAGTAGCAATGTGTTCTGGCAGAGCCTATTGGTGCTTTGTGAGAATCCATGCACGTGGTTTGATGGTAAGGTTACCGAAACAAGTGAAAGTGTATCACCTGAATAAAGTATTACCTTTTCTTCTGGTTTTAGAATTGTTTCATTTATCCAATTGGAATTGTTTAATAACTGTGGGCACCTAGCCTGAGAACATTAGATATGGAATGAATAGTTTTGGTCCCATGGAAAGCCAAATATTTGGAAGCATTTTTAAGCCATGGAGTAAAAAGTGGTCAGTTCTATACACTGTAGTCCGAGTCTAGCTGTTCATATGTCCAGTGTTCTGCCTTAGATACTTTATGGTTCTGTTCTCTAATTTCCTTCTAGAAGAATTTTGCCCTAAGTATTTGATAGTTATGATAAGTGAA
The DNA here is from genome assembly GCA_013400435.1 of Pycnonotus jocosus. NCBI lineage: Eukaryota > Metazoa > Chordata > Aves > Passeriformes > Pycnonotidae > Pycnonotus > Pycnonotus jocosus. The sequence continues at coordinate 136,787 of VWYP01016378.1, forward strand.
ATGGAGTATTCTATGTGTTATTTACTTCTGTGTGATATTTACTTCTATTACGTGTTCAGCTGATGATATTTTAGACCTTCCTGCCTTTGTTTGATTCTATAATTTGCTGATTGGTATCACAGTATTAATGTACTTTTACTAATATCTTGCTTATAATGCTAGATATTAAATTCAGTATGTACATGATCTTGTCAGAAATTCGTCAGAGGACTGCAGCTCAAAGAAATGCTTCTACACCCTCACCTGCCACTCCTAAGCAAGGCTCTCCAAAGACCCCACTTCCAGCATCTCCCGGTCTGCAGAGAGAGGCACCAGGGCTGAGCGGGCTTCCGGAAAGAGCTGCTGTGCCATCCTTGCAATCCAATGTTTTACCAAGACGCCCTGGATCCCCTGCTACTTCAGTGCCTGGAATGGGTAAACACAGCAGTTAATGTTATTTACAGTTTATATTGTTTTCTCTGGTTACCAATAAAATAGGCCATTTTCATACAGTATGGAAATGGCATTTCATGTGGAAATAGCAGAGCAGTTATCTGATTAAGCAGGAGTTCCATATTCAATTAGCCATAACTCTTTACAGCTGGCACCTTTTGATGCTGAAACCTATTGCCTGAGCTCATTTAACTGTTATGGCTTCTTTGTTTAAATGGCAATAAAACTTTGCAGTATTCTGTAGTCAACAATATAGCATACCTTTTTATGTTCTTAGTTTAGAAGAGCTCTATGCTTATATAAATCAGGTACAGAGGAGAACACTTTCAGAATACATTCATGCTTCTCACTAAACCCTGCACATATTTTTTTTAACATGCATCTTGACATTTATTTAAATTTTTACTCTAGAAAGTATAGTCATGCAGCCTACACTCATAGATTAAAGTGTGTTATACCAAATACAGCAGAAAAGTTGTCTGTGTTGTAGCTGAATAATAAAATGGCATTGTTATTTTGGTACAAGAGTCCAAAGTTTAGCAACAAGTTGAAATCTGGTAGGAATGAACAGTCCTTGAAATTTGGTTTTGTATCCTGAAAGTTTTTCCCTTGAGTTATTACTTGGTGTTTGGATGGAATGGATTTTTAATAAGTAGAATATGAACTAAATTGCATTGGAGGGATTGCAAAATTTGAAAGTTTTGTGTGGGAAGTACAGTTCTCATTTTCCCCATGGATAGTAAAGCAGTGTGTGGGTTTGTGCCAGGCCTTTCATCCTTTGTGGGATGTTTGACAAGTTGGATCACATGGCAAGGAAGGAGATGAAATGCTGTCTTGAAAATAGAAGGGGCCAACTTGCCAAAAATCTCAAGAGCATCAATGTAATGAGTAGTGCTTTGTTCTATATATAGGGATCAAGAGTATTTTTCTCTGCCCTGTGTTCCTGATTTTTGCTTGAAGCTACTTAAATGTTACCAACTATATGTCCTTCCTTACTAACTTCCATGATACAGTCAAAAAGTAGAGCTGTAGATAATATATTGACATCTGCTCTCTAAGGTCTTGGGAAGCTGAATGTTAAAATGCCTTTTCCTGATGTTTAGTGTAGTGGAATAAACTTGTCATGGAACATTGTGATATCCCTTCTCTGTAGAGTCCATTAAACGTTATTTATTGTTAGTAATTCTATACCTGTTATGAAACCCCTAAATTTGTTTTTATCCCTGAAGTGAACTGTATAGGCAAGTTATTAGTAAGTCTTGATTATCTTGAAGTACCAGAAATTAGCTCCTTGCACCAGGAAATTGGTCATTTGTTTGCAAACAACTTTTACTAATATCTGATTACCAAAAATTCTGTAATGAGTTTAAAATTGCATGCTCCTTTTTAAGGAAGCTGACTAGAATAAAATACCAGCTGTATAATAGCTTTATTCTTAGGGGAAGATTGAACTGAATAACATATTGAATAAGCTGGATGAAATTCAGCCTTTACTGCATAAATGTTGTAAAGGAAGTAGGAAAATAAAGTAACTGACTTGTTTAAAAGGACAGTTGCTAAGCTTGTGATTTAAAAATTTTAATGTTGTTTTTGTGATAATGCCTTACAGGCACTTTTTCCTCCACTAAATAACTGGTATTTTGACCAAACACATTACTTTGCCATAGATAACAGTGGGAGCCACTGCAATTGTTAGTTAATATGGAAGCTCTCTTTTTTTCTTGAATTTCCCCAAACCATCCAAGCATATAAAATCTCAGTCATGTGGCTGTAGTGAAAAGTACATAAATTCAGTATCTGTAAGAATAATATGGTATCTAAGTTTATGCATGGCCTGCAACAAATATGAATAGCCTTAATTATCTGTATTTTACAGAAGATTAATAATTCATTTTCATTATACTATATTTTGTAGAGGATAATCAATTTAACATGTATTACCACAGAGCTCCCATATGTTTGAAAATTAATAACCAGCAGGTAGTTGAGAGTTTGCCAAGCTTTGCAAAAATGACCAGTCTTGCTACAATGATTGCTTTTGATTTTTATATTAATTATTGGTGTCCATAACAGCATGAGAACCAAGATGGTTGAGTTATTAGTAAGCAGGTAATTGAAGTTGTTGTTGGAGTGTGTTGTGATGTTTCATTCTAGGTAACTATTCAATTTTTACCTTGTTTATTGACTTTTAGAAACTTCATATATTGATGATTTACAGGCAATACAAATGAAAACTTGGTCATATGAAAACTTGGTTTTCTGAATAAAGGCCTCGGTAAACATTTGAGTGTATACCAGGTATTCACAAAATTATTCTAGATCTTTAATTTTATTGCAGATTGTATCAGTGCCTTTTTTTGATGGAAGTATTGCACCTTTCAGGTTTTTGTAAAGCTCTAGGAAATGAATTTTGCCTGACCTCTACTTTGGAGAGCTTTAGCTGAATACAGCTTATATTGCACTGAATTTGTTCTGTCTTGCTGCTGTGATGGTTTTCTTGGTCTAGGTTCCTACTTGAGGACAGAATACAGGGATAACTTGGAAATGCATTCACTGATTGTTATCTCCTGAATTAATTTCTCTTCTTTGTGAAAATAAGGCCTATTTTAAAAATGTTTGTGTTGAGTATAGAACTCTCTTGTATTTAACTGGTAGGTTGTAAATTGCAGTATTTTCTGAAGGGGTTTTCTTGTGCTCCTAAAGATTAGGACAGTCCATTTAGGTCAAATATTGACAAGATGTGTCTTGGAAGATGTGCTATTAGAAATAGTGCAGCCTTAATGTCAAGATTACTCTTATTCTATGTGTAGCACTAGGTCACTGCTGAAAATATTTGATTCCTACAATGTTTAACATTTACCACAGAGGATGGAAGTTAGCTGCATGTGGCATCGAGTGTGAGGTTTACCACAGTGTAGTACATTCCGCCCTTCGTTACTTTTCCATTTGTTGCTTCTATCTGTGAAGATTAAAAGGTAGGAGGCTTGAAATGGTAATTTTCTGACAGTTTTAATGTTATATTTAAACATGAAGCCCATTATTGAATAGTAAGACTTGTGTTGTCTTTGCCTTGTGGTCTGGAGGTCAAGATTTATGAGGAGAGGCTGAGATACTTCATTTGTTCAGCCTGAAGAAGAGGAGACTGAGAGGAGACCTTGCTGTGGTCGTCCAACAACCTCATGAGGGAAGCAGAGGGGCAGGCACTGATATCTTCACTTTGGTGACAGGGTCCGAGGGAATGCACAAAGCTGAGTCAGGGAGGTTTAGGTTGGGTATCAGGGAAAAGGTTTTTTTACTCAGAGCACTGGCATGGGCTCCCCATGGAAGTGGTCACAGCCCCAAGCCTGTCAGAGCTCAAGAAGCATTTGGACAGCACTCTCAGGTACACAGTGTGATTTTTGGGGTGTCTTGTGCAGGGCCAGGAGCTGGGCCCAATGATCGAGATGAGTCCCTTCGAACTCAGCATATTCTGTGAACATTCTGCTTAGGAGGTGCATGTTACTTCTATGTGTATGTTCATCAAAGTGCTGGAAGCTATGACTGTGCATGTACTCATGCTGTCCCTGGCTAAATTGCTATAAGAAAACTAAATCTGAACAATCCTGAAAAGTTTAAAGTCAATTGTTTTTAACACAATATCTTTCAATTAAATGTCCTTCTGAATTAGTTCAAATACTAACAAACTATACTCTCTTAGTTGTCCTTTGTATGGATTTTTAAAAAATCCTGTTTTGCATTTTAGACAGTGTGCTTAATCTGTTTTACTTTTGCATATTGAGACAGTGATTTTAGTTTGTTTTACCCTTTAGCTTACTCTTTGTTTATTGGTCATTTCGTGGGATTCTGTGAAACATACCTCAAAAAAAACCACTGAAAACATACAGCAAATTGAAAAGAGAATTGTTGGCTGACTTCTGTAGTCACTAAAGGTCTTGCTTTTAAGCCAGGCTGTTTCTATATTTGTTTTTACTGGATAGAGTGAGAATAGTTACAAGCCAGAACTCTTCTCAGAGAAAACACTCATCTCTTTTTGTACCTTAAGTGTTTCATTTCCATAAATTAAATATACTTAGTTTGTACGGGGCTTCAGATTGCCATATGCTCGTCTCACTATGAAACCTGCTAATTCGCGCTGATTTTTTTTGTCTAACCGCCTTAGGTATTTTGAGCTTGCATAGGACTTTTTAATTTTTAAAAAAGTATTTTTGTCTATGGTTTAAACCGAGTCTTATTTGCAGGGTGTCACAATTTTGTGTTTGAGTGGCTTGAAGCAGACCATTTTGTCCCAGTTGGAGAGTTCTGAAAAACTCACAAACATTGTTTAGTTAGTTTTGTGGCCATTGAAGTAATTCATAAAGCTCTTATGTGAGTAGATTCTGAGTGTTCCCCTCTCTTCCTCCAAATGCTGCATTATCTTACACTCAGGACTGTTTGTTGACAGTGCTGTAACATGATACTTCCGGTGCTTAAATGTGAAATGTTTCCTCTCCATACTTACTTGAATGGTCAAATTGGAAAGATTCAGACTTAAGTTTCTTACCTTAGGCCTAGTTTATTCTGTTTTAAGGCTGCAAGAGAAAGTTGACATAAGAACTCCAAGGTATATAAATGGAAATTGTAATTTGCAGTGGTCTTGTACAATGGATTAGATGTTTTAAAACTTTGTGGAAAGAGAAATTTGTGCTAGTGTTCTGGTTTAACTGCTGTATGTGGAGGTGAAAAAGAACAGTTTGCTCTCACCTGTTCTTTAAGGAATTTCATTTTGATAATATTTTGTTAAATAGATGGGGAAAATAGTATCTTTATAGTGGCCTTCTGGCTTCTTTGACAAAGCATAAATCTGAAAGTATCCAACTTGTCATTAAATGTGGGATTACCAAAATGACAAACAGCTGCACAGGTTTAATGTATAGACTCAATGCACACTGAGGGCATGCTCATGTGGTATAGTAATTACACAGTAGCTAGGGGGTGCTTCTATGGTGACATCTTCATAAAATCATAGAATGGTTTGGATTTTAAGGATCTTAAAGATAACCTATATGAAATCCCCATGCCATGGACAGGACACCTTCCAGTAGACCAAGTTGCCCTGATCTCTAGTTCTTCTACTGTTGTCATTGATTTTGGCAGATTTATTAGTGTAAACCACAATTGTAAATTTGCAGAGTTGAGTGTATATGAAGAGAATTTAGTTAAGTTGTTCTTTCTTAAAAAGCCTCTATTTGTTAGTAATCGAATGCTATTGATACATTAAGTTCTTTAGAAATTATAAATTTAATTACATGTCCAAGGTGTAAAAATGGAAGGATTTAATAAAATTACAAGCTAAAGGACCAGAAGAGGAATTTTGGACTATTGTGGGTTGAAGAATCTTACAGCTTTCCTAGTGGACTAAGAAGTATGCCCCATGCATATTAAGCAGATACATTTATTTTGTTACACTAACACATGCAATAAAATATAATATATATTTATACAGTGGAAAATAGTTTTGATGTAATTCATGTTCTAGGTCTTCATCCTCCAGGCCCTCCTTTGGCAAGACCTATTCTTCCTCGAGAAAGAGGAGTTGTGGACAGAGTGATTGAATATTTGGTTGGTGATGGTCCTCAGAACAGGTAAAATGTTCTTTAAGAAATACCTAAACACTTAGGAAAAAGGAACCTTTTTGTTTAAGCCATGTCAAGGTTAAAAGAATTGTAAATGAACTTGTCCAGAATTTTCATAATTGAGAAATGGCTCTTTCTCAGTGCTTCACTTGAAATATCTTTGCAGGGAGACTGGTAATATTTGCGCAAAACTAATCCCTGCTCTGAGTAGTATTAGCTGTATAATACAAAGGAAGATCTGTGCTCAAGTGGGTGAATGACTTGTATTTTGAACTAAGAAAAAAGAAATCATTTGCTTCAGCACTTCAGCTTTATATCTGTTATAAATGCTTCAGATTGCCTTCAGAACTGTCCAAACATACCAGAACTTAACATGTTTACTACAGTTGCTTTTCATAACTGTATTCTTATGAAATGAAGGCTTAATGTGGATGGTATTTTCTGACACTGATGATATTAAAAGTATGTTGAACCATAGCTTAAAGTGTATCTGAGAGTATTTCACTGTGGTTAAACCAACTTCAAAAAGTATTATTTAATCTACAGGTTTAATTTGCTTTCAAGGGTAATAATTTCATTGTGGAAATCATGTTTTGGGAAAAAAGATCTAAGGTATTAGTCAATATGTAAGGTAAAATACATCTCCCTTCAGTGTGTTGTTACTAATAGGTATGTAACTATGTATTATTCATGTTTTCTAGGTATGCTCTTATATGTCAGCAATGTTTTTCTCACAATGGTATGGCTTTGAAGGAGGAGTTTGAATACGTAGGTAAGAGCTAGTCTTTTTTAGACTCTCTTACTTGGCTTATGTTTTATAACAAACATGCATCATACTTCGTTTTGGTTGCAGCTGAGTACTTGGCTGACATTGTGAAGTACCACTTCATGTGGGAACACTTTTTGGTAACTTATTACTCTCTATCTTAAGATTTACGTCAAGACCGAGAGAAGTATTTTATTGTGACCTTCAGGTCATGACTTTTATGTGTAGAAAACTATTCAGTAGAAATCAGTTTCCTCCAATACATCCCTGAATGTTGCTACTGGCTATGAATGGTTCTCAGAAGAGTTTTATGTTGAGAAACTAGCTGACATTAAAGTGTACCTCTTTTACCAGAACTTAAACTAAATTTTCCTTTGGCAAGAAGATCTTGGGGGACGTATCGGAAAAAGAGTGGGAACAAGCCCTAGGGGCCTATATGTGAATTTATGGCTGACAATAACTTAAGACAGACACAGCTCTTTATTGAACACAGATGTTGTATTTTGCCTGCTTTCTACCGCAAGTGTAAGCCTGATGCTTAAGAAATTAGACATTCCTATATACATCTTGTATTTCATTTTGTTTTATTTATTTTTATGAGTAAATATAGTGCATTGTAAGAATAAGAGAAAGGTTTCCTGTGAAACCAAAGATGTGTAGTCTATACGTTATCTTAGTTCTTATGAGTTCACAACTCAGCTGTACCAGAAATTGCCACTTCCCCCTTGTCTTGGTGAGACTGGGGAGGACAAAAAGAGTTATTTAAATATTAAATGGTATCTACTACTTCTGCAAAACAAAACTGCATTTTCTTAATTAAGCATCACTGGAGCAGAATGCTCCTCAAAAAGCAGAGTGAGACATACGTTGTGGAATTTCTAACATCTCCTTACTCAGAGTGTAAGGAAAGTGGCATCTTAAGGGGAGGGAAAAGAACCATCTGCTGACTTCATTCTTTCGTAGGAAAGAATAGAACAACACCATGTAGCAACATGTGATGCTACAGAGTTGCATTATGTTGTTCATTTTGGTCAAATCTTTCAGAGTGTTGTGCAGTACTCAGTTCAGCAGAGCTGAAAGCAAGCAGGTTTGTGAAAACCAGATGTCTGCTGAATTTAGAAAAGGACCTGTATGGAACAATTATGTTTAATTGTTTAGTACATTAAATATATTAATACATAATTAATTTATTATGTAAATTTGGTGGGGGTACTCTGGTACTGAAAGTCACTTAACTCTGATACTGAAAGTCACTTAACTCTGGTTTTAGTATTTTGAGCCATCAGAATATAGTGTAGGAATAACAGTGAAATGTGAAGTTAATTAGTGAGGCTGCTTACTGGGTGTGCTTTGTGGTGTAGCATTTAGGTGTGCCTACTGTTTCTTCCTGAATCCTGCAAGAAAAACTAGACCTCAAGCTCCACGACTTCCAGACTTCAGTTTTGAAAAAAAGCGAGGTACAGAATTGCGATCTGAAACTGAGCCTCTAGAACCTAGAGAGAGAAAGCCCCAGGAGACTCAAGAGACAAAGGGTGAGTACTAATCTCATGAAGTCTGCTCCTTTTTAGATGTCTAATGAAATTCACCATCATCTAGCTTTCTGTTGAACTAAATTTTCTTACAAGAATGACAACAACTGAAATACTCAAACACTAATCAAACAGGATTCCTGATGAGGTGATCAATGACCAAAGTCTGTCAGTGTTAAAGGCATTTGGTCAATGCCCTTAACATGCTTCAGCTTTTGATCAACCCCCAGTTGGTCTAGATGATTGTTGTTGGTCCATTCCAATTGAAGTAGTACTGTTTATTCTGACTTTACAGTAAGTGCAGTTTATAAATTTTTTTCAGTTCTTATCTCTGCTCCTAGCTTAGGTTGTTGATAGTAGCGTCTTCTTTCCTGTACCCTAAAATTTCTTCAAATTTGTCATTGTCTTGTGCAAATGATGGCATAACATTTTTTCCCACTCTGATGTTACTGACAAACTGATGGAAAAAAAGAACTGTAAATTACAGAAATAGTTAAGGAGGGAGTATGTCCCAAAGTAGTTAACTTTCACTGTGTTTGGCAGGTCATTTGGTTGAGGTGTGTTGGAATTTCTGCCTTTGTTCCTTTTGCTCCTTTCCTCAGGGCAGGAAAATCTAGTAAAACTGCCTTGTTTAATTTCAGGTAGTTCAAAGACAAATTGTCAATTTTAATTTAACATAGTTCCTTTTGAGACATTTTATAGTCTACAGATACAGTAGGCATCTGGTGTACAGCCAACAGGAAGATGCGGTGTTTTAAAAGACTCCAGAAATCATAATTTCAAACCAGAGGATCTTTGGTTAGATGTGCTGTTGAGTGCTTGATGGGACTGTTAGTTTAAGCAGGGATCCTGGGGGAAAACTATCAGATAGTGTGCAGCCCTGAGGTTCAGACCAGAAACACACCAACTGGGGGAAACTGCCAGAGTGTAATAGAGTGCCTCTGCCTGATGATTTTTAACAGACAGTACAAAATAACATTGGGCTTTACTTTCTAGCATGAGAAGGCTGCACAAAACCTTTAGGGAAGTAATATTTAATGGTGGCAGTCTCTGGGCATGGCCTCATGAGGGTGCATTGTGGTGAAAACTTGGTTTCTTTTCCTGTGCCATAGGGCACTCTTACCTCTGTAAAAGTGCTGTTATTGGCATGAAAGTAAGACTGGAATCAAGTGAATGAAACTGAGACAATGAAAATATCTTTTTTGCCCTTAAATCACAGAGTTGTCTTTTTAGCAAGGGGAGGATAGATTAGCAGTTCCTTGGACTTTTGAACTTAGAGTCTTGTAGGAAAAGACACTTTGTTACTAGCATCTTTAAAAGTGTGCTTGATTTCTTGTCTGACTCAAAGAGAAAAGTCCTTGAAGAAGGATACTCTACTCTTTGAGGCATGACTCACAGACTTCTAAATATTATCCAATACTGCAGGTTTTTAGAGAGAGGTAAGGAGGGGTGCTTGCTAAATAATCTGGTATTATCATTGAAAGAACTTATTATGAAATTATGCCTATGGTGGGTCTGAGCTGTTGAGTCAGGCTGTAGATGTAAAAAATGTAAAATCTGAAGATTTACTGTGAGACTGCCATTCAGATGTAGGAATGAAAACTGTGAGAACTCTTTATTGAAGCAGAATATATCAAACATTTCAGCAGAAAAAGTAGGATGGGTTTATTGCAGTAAATGTGATTTTACCAATTCACCTTTAATAATGAAAATTACTTGGTTTTTTTTTCTGATGTGGTCTTGTATTAATGTGCTGCTGCTGGAAAAGAAACAGCTGTGAGCCTCACTGCCCAGTTGTCTTTTCCTGATAGGAAGTATATGATGAAATTTTGCAGAAGAGGCATAAGAAATAACTAAGTGCTATGCAGAGTTTTGGTTTTCTAGATTAAATAACTGATCTTTTCTGAATGTTTATTCTCCAAGATGATACAAACCATTCTGTTTTGATAATTACTAAGCAGCCAGAAATAGAGTATGTCTTAGTATTTTACATAACTCTGAGAAATGTCGTGTTGATGTAGAGGAGGCCAGTGCCTGCTGTGACTTGCCACAAAGGAATCTCTTCTGAATGAGAAAATATTTTCAGTAAATCACTTTTCCCACTGCAACTGTAATATGAAACACAACTGCTTACATGCAGTTGGATTTTATTAATAAATGAACACATTCCTTGATTGTAAGTTTAAGGTGTGAAGGTATTATTGAGGTAGAGCTCTGGGGAAGGCTTTTGTTCACCACAGTAAAATAGCTGCTGTCATAGCAAGAGTAGAGAATATCTTCACTTAGATGTAGACAAACATTAACATCAGGAAACCAACTTCACCACAATGCTGGCAACACAGGGGAGTACAACTCTTATCTGTAATTCATTTATACCATAGCTGTATAGCTCAAAGAAATAGCAAAATAATGTGATAAAGAGAGAATGCTGTGCTATTACCTGACTTGTTTCAAAGGTGTCACAATAGCTTTCTCTGATACCAAAGCCATGAACAGATTACTGTGAGACACATGTTCTTTAAAGATACTTCAGACATGTGGCACTGTGTGAAAATCTGTCTTAAAGGGGACCTGTAGTAGTGAAGAAAGCTTGTCCCAAAGCTGCTTGAAAGCACAAGCAGCTATATTTTAGAGCAATTACACAATTTTTGTGAATTCCCACTTAACAGACATTTTCTACTTAATAGTGATGCAGTATTGTGATTTCACTGGTTGCTCAGTGAAATACTCTGCAGCAACAGGAAGGGTAGCTGACTTTTTAGAATGTGAAGTGCATATGCTATATACTGAGCATTAAGCAGGAGTGTTGAGGGAAAAAAACTGCTGTAGCCAGGAACAGTTTTTTTAAGCTTGCATCGTTGCAGCTCTTAAATACACAGCAGGCATAGGGCTGTGTTTGCTGTTAAGATCATGTGGATGAAGCTACATTCTTTGGTTAAATGATAGATTAAGTGTTCCTCACCAAGGACACTTAAATTTTCTTTTGTCTTTATAAGACTTATCTTTATAAGTTTATAGTCAGAGCTTTCACTTGTTGGCTGCTGCTCTTAAAATAACTTTATTCATGGAGTATTTAAATCAGGTTGACTTTAGGCAAGCTTTCTGTTAATTGCTGTGTGTAAAATGGAATTGCTATATATTTTTAATGAAGACTGATCATGTTTATGGTTGGAGTTAGCATCACATACTCTGAATGCCCTGGCTACTCATTTAAAAGACCTACTCTTTAGTTTCTTGTAACTTTCTAAGACTGAATTACAAGACCAAAATTTTCCGTGTAAATTGTATTACTGTATTTTCTGGAGAGTTTCAAGAGTGTCGATAAGTTTAACCAAGAACATAGTGAAGGGAAAAGTCATAAAATACCTGATTTTTTTTTTTTTTAATAAGCAGTGTCTCCATACATTCTAGTAGAATATAAAAATGAAAGCACCATCCTGTTCCTTTGAATATAGTTAGAATATGCATTTCATAAGGTTTTCTCCTCTCCATTAGAAGCTTCTGCTGGTGGCTGGGATTGTTCCTGGGTCTTACATCAAAGATATTATAAATACTGGGCATCCTTCTGATCAGACTTAGTGAACAGTCTCTTTGCCTCTGTCAGACTAAGAACAAGTCACTGCTTCAGAGTGCTAAGCATGTTGCAGTTGAGGACTGCAGGATTGAAACTCTAAATAGGTAATGGTTGGGCTATGCTACAAATGAGTTGAGAGGGCGTAGAGCTGCCTCTTCCTTGCATCTCGTACTTTCTTTGGCTCTAGCCTGAAGAGCAGCAATAAAGGAATGTAACTCAAGTGTGGAGGGATTGGAGCAGGAAAACACACAAACTTATTCATAGAATTGGAGGCTGAAGAAAAAAAATACAGAGATGAAACAGAAAGAAAACTGACAGTTGGGAGATAAAGATGGAGCACAGACAGAGATGGGATCAAGATGGAAATTGAAGAGCAGGAGGAGAGAGTGGGATGGCCTGGAAAGTAACTGGGAACATTAATTTGCTTGGGCAGAAATAGGAGGGTTGAAAATTTTGGAGCAAGAAGCCAGAGCAGGCTGAGCAGCCTGTGGTTGAGAGAACAGGAAGTGAGTCAGCTGCAGACTTGATAAAATAAAAGATCAAGTCTGGGAAAAAGATGGAGAAGCTGGGCTGCTCTGAACAGTCTGAAACAAAGCCTGGAACTAGTTAGCTAGAGCTTTGTGTGGAAAGAGGGGTCTTAAGTTCTAGATGGCAGATGACATTTGTACAAGATATGCTGGACAGGGGTGTGCAGCAGCTCCTCTACTCAGTCATGGGCCAAGAAGCCAGAGCAATGGTTCTAAAACTCTCAGCTCTGCTTGAATTCTGTATCAGCCTGAAGCAGTCAGATTACTTTCAGACACCCAACATGTTTTGATCAACATGAACATGTGGCACTTGACTGATGTTTTCCTGAGAGGTTGGTATTGGGACCAGTGCTGCTTGATAGTCAGGAACATGGACAGTGGGCTTGAGCACACCTGCAGCAGGTTTGCTGATGATGCTGAGCAGTGTCGTACAGGGAAGGGGGTCCACCCAAGAGGACCTTGAGAAGTTTGAGAGGTGGGACTGTGAACCTCATGAAGTTCAGCACGTCTAAGGTCTGGATCAAGGCAATCCCAAGCACAAGTACAGGCTGAGCAGAGAATGAATTGAGAGCAGCCCTGAGGAGAAGGATGTGGGGGTGTTGGTTGGCACGAATCTCAATGTGACCTGGCCCTGTGTGATTGCAGCTCAGAAAGCCAGCCATGTCCTGCCATTGTATTTGGCATCACACGTGTTTAATCTTTTTCCTTTCTCTTTTCCCCTCCCCCACTTAGATACAATTATTTTTGTTGTAGTCATTACTATCTTAATTTTTTGAGTTATTTAACTGTTCTAATTTTAACCCAAAGGTTTAACTTTTTTGTGGTTCTCCTCCCTATCCCATCAGAGGGGCAGGAGGGTGAGTGGGGAGCAAGCATCTGGTCTGCAAGCCAGTTGCGGGCTGGGTTAAACCATAACAGGCCCCTGGCTTAAGAAGGACATTCTCCTTTTGGAGCAAGTCTGGAGGAGGTCCACAAACATGGTCAGAGGGCTGGAGCACCTGTCCTGTGATGACAGGCTGAGAGGGCTGGAGCTGTACAGCCTGGAGAAGAGAAGGCTTTGGGGAGACCATAGAGCACTTTCCAGTGTAAAAAAAGTCTGACGCCAATGACGAGATCTTTGGAGGACAGGGTTGCTCTTGAGGCACGTGGTTTTATTGCAAGGCCTAAGGTGGAGGGAGCCTTGTTCCCAGCTGCCAGCGTCCAGCCGAGATGGTCATCAAAGAGGGCTATATCCTGTTTCTTTACAGTTTTATCTCCTTGTCTGTTGAATATTCTAACTTACAGTAACCAACCGGTAGGGGACACAAATCCTACTACATTTACATACAACCTGTAGGAACTGCTAAATTACCATAGGGGCTACATTCTAAACCTTAAGATACTCTCTAAGCTACCTTATTCCTGCCAGGCTAGCAGGAATGCCCTCCCCCTGAATTCTTTGGTATTCTTTTGTCTGCCAGGGTTGTTGCACAACATCCTGTATTCTTGGTGGCTTTTTCAGATCTCAGAACTCACTGCCATCTCTATTTCATTCACAGACTTAATATTTTCAGAATCTCCTGACAAACAATCATACCTATAAGATTTCCTTGTATAATCTTCCCCAACATTGCAGGACTTAAAGAGGCCTCAAGAAAGCTGGAGGGGGCATTATACAAGGGCGTAAAAGTAGGTGATAGGACAAGGTAGAGTGGATATGAACTGAAAAAGTAGGTTTAGATTATGTATTGGGAAGAAATTTTTCACTGTGAAGAGGCATGAGACAGTATAACAGGCTGCCCAAAGGAGCTGTGGCTGCCCCATCCCTGGAAGTTTTCAAGGCCCGGTTGGATAGGGCTTTGAGCAACCTGGTCTAGGGGAAGGTTGGAACTAGAATGATCTTTAAGGTCACTTCTAACCCAAGTCACTATGTGAAGCTAGAAACATTTGATAAGGCACATTTTTGAGGTGTAACTTTGCTCAATTTTGCATACAGTTCACCTTCACAGTATGCATTAGTACTATATAGTATTGAGTAATACTAGTCAATAAATCAACTGCCATCAGCAGTACCATTCTACAGTACATTTGTGTAATTTAGTGCAATACTACATTCAATTTCTCAGTGCTTATGCTTGCTTCAAAATATGACCTTTTACTTCTCATGTGCTACTGAAGTCTTGTTGTGAAGCTAGAGTTTACTTCTTTAGAGGCGGTACTTAAAAGAAACGTTTTTGATCTTAAAAATATGCATGTTATCAAAGAAACTCCCATCCTGGATGAAGAGTAAGTATACTCCTGTGCCACCTTCCTACACTACCCCTGGGAAGACAGAATAATAATTTTCATAAGCTGGTTTGATATATTTGTTTGGGTTTTTTTTCTCCTGATTATCAGACTCCTTACATTTAAAGTAGTTTCCACCAAATAGAATCTTTCAGTTTGTGTACAGATTGAACCCTTATAAAAAAAGTTAAACAGTTAGTGAAAGTGACATTACCAAAGGAACTGAATTACCATCATGTGTTTCTAAGGTCTCACTTTAGTAAACAAGCTTAGAAAGCATCTGTTGAGGATGAACATATGCAAATAATACTTAGTATTTTTTTAGTGGAAGCTAAGCTCTTTTCCATAGTATTTTCTTTTTTTCCCCCCTTAAATTTTAATTGTTTTACCTCTGACTGTCTTAGAAAAATCAAAGTTTTTATGCATTGAGAACATCATGCAGTTACTAGTCAAAACCTGTATGCAATTGCACAATGTTTCGTTTGCTTTTTAAGGATATTAGCTGATTCTTAATTCCTGGAAATGGCTATTTTGTCATTTTGTTTCCACAGAATCTGAAGATGATGTGGCCCAGCTCGTTGAGACAAATGACACGGATGAAAAAGCATCAAGTTCCGAGCATCTAAATGATAAGCTAGCTGAAGAAGTTGAAACAGAAGAAGCAGAAAAGATTTCAGCAACTGAAGAGGCTATTTCAGAGACTACTTCAGCTGAACAAAATGAGGAATCTTTATTAAAAGCAGAATAAAACACTTCAAGTGCCTTCTGTAGCTAGTTTTTAGCTTTGTTCATGCCTGTTGTTACTCTTCAGGTGAGCTTTTTTTTTAATGGTACAACTCAAAAGTCTTGCTTGGGCTTAAACTGCCTCAGCTGCCAGAGTGTGTCAAAGCTATGTGTAGAAGTGGGTATTGTAAATTAAGCATGTCTCTTTAAGTTAACACGTAGAATGTGTAGTTGGTTGAAGTCTAACAGTTGTAGCCCTTGTCCAGTTTGCGTATTTAAAACCTTCAGAGTATGAGCTTTGCTAAGGGTGACTTACAATTCGACATCTCTAGCTGTCACACATAAAGAGCAATTGCTGATGGCATCTGACCTAGTAAGTTTGGTCTAGTGAACTTAAGATGCTTTTTAATGCTGCCCTGTTAAAATGGATTGAGTACACGTTTAATACACAGATGTTTACAAGCTAAAGTGTCATCCGACATTTGACTGAAGCATATGGAAGTGTCATTGCAGTGGTGTTAATATTATTCATTGTCTAACTTTTTGACAGAATTCAGTTAAATGGCACTTGGATAAATGGCATCTCCTTTGGTGTTTGCGTTGCAGATGAACCAGAGGCACCTACATGCAAAACTGTTTTGTGTTTACATAAAATATAAAAAGTCTCTGCACTTGATTGTACTTGAATACAAAGCACTATTTATACCTGTACAATAATGACAAGATATAAGTGAATTTTGTGCCTTTGTGTATTTTGTTAAAGGAAAATAAAGACATCTAGCAGCAATACTTGCTTTGTGATTCCTAAAACTGAAGAGAATTCATGTTCTGCTGTATGCAGCTATTCTGCAGTTTCTTTATGCAAGTTCAGCAGGAATGTGCCACCTTAAAAGGACCATGTCTATTTGTAGCTAAGATGGCTTTGATAGACTAGAAATAGATCCCTGATGAAAAGGGGAAGTGCATGTACATTTGCCAAAAGGCTTTTGTATCTGTACCTAAAGCTTGTTGATACTATTTAATGTTACAGCTATGATGAATATTTGCTGCTGGATTACTGAAAATGTAATTTTTTTTTTCATTGCATTGCTTTTTAAGCTAAGGACACTTGTTACACATTTCCTGTTGAATGTAACAGCTGGGATCCTGGATTAGAAGTTTTCTGGTGTCTGTGAGGTACTTAAGTCAGTCAGACTTTTTTAGAAATAAATGCTGAACACATGTGACTTGGTTGATTTAGTAATACTTCTGATGAAAGTTTTATTTTGCGCAGTGTTGTGGACCTCACTACAGGGAGAGGGGAAATGTCAAAACCATTTTTAATCCAAGGTCTTGGTTCAAAAGGGAAATGGTTTTTACACTGTAAAAACCCCCTCAGTCTTAGTAGTTTGAGTCCTCTATAAGAAAAGCATGTTTCTAAATGTCACCTTAGTATCCATGTCTTTATACAAGACATAATTACTCCATGAACCACAATGATTAATTTTCTTTTTCAAATACATGCTTTATTTTCTGATTCTTTGGGGATAGTTTAGAAGCTCAGCCTTGCATCAGTCAGAATCAAGTGTGGTCTGTATTTAGATTAAAGAGGAATTTCCTTTCTGCTTCACTATGTAAATTACAATTAGTATTTTAATTAGTAGTCTTAATAGACAGAATGTAGGCATGTGATTGAAGGAGTACTCAGAGGTGTTTGTCTATACTTATATACAATAACATTTAGCAAGTAAGCATTTTGTGTGTGACTGTCTTAGTTGGGAATACAAAGGAAATAGTTCCTTTTCAGAACGTGTCTTACAGTATGAGAAAAGTACAGGGTACAAAGTGATAGGGGAATTAAATTTTTGATACTTTTAGATAATGTATTTTAGATTATGGAATTTATTTAAAATGGAAATAATTTTGCCTGAAAGGTGGCAAAGCTTACTTATTATTTTGTAAGTTGCTGATCTTTACACTGCATTTTGTGCTTCACTGATTTATCTGCTTAAAGGCTTATTTCTTTAGAGAAAAAAAATCCCAGACCATGTGAGTAATTTAGCACAGTAAATTGTTGCATGTACTTACATTATAAGTGCTAAAAACAAGTAAAATTTGATATCCTGATCCATCATATGGGAGATGAAGGCATGAATTACTGTCAATTCAAAACTTAAGGTTACTCTAGGCACAGATACTACTTCCTTTTAAAAATGTGCATCTAAAGTGTTTGGTCTTTTGTAGAGTAATTTCAGGTCCTTTCAATGACAAGCAATGGCTGAGCTGTAATGCATGTAGTATCTATAGAATTGACTGAGAAAACTGTTGATATTTAATCTATGTATTAAAAATGTTTTCATTAGCTTGGGATATGTGTATTTTCACATGTCCTGCTTTTGTCAAAGAAACGGATGTTTCTTAGGATTTTGGGAATGTGAACTTCTTTTGAAAAAGGAGACTTAGTATTTGGAGGGGGGTGAGGTATTATTTCTCCAAAGATTCTTAAATGTGACATGAGCAACTTTCCACAGAAGTGATTGGTACTTTTTGTTTCATATATCACTGAAGGATCAAGTTGGGATAGTCAACCTGATGTGAAAACAATCTTTTTAGAATGTGAACACCTGCTTTGTGACCTAAAGATAGCTATTACTTTTGAGCATAGGAAGATTTAAGTGCATGATAGAATAGTCCTGAAGGACTTTCATACTTAGTGTCTGAACAGTCATTTCCATTAACTGCTTCAGAAGGCTTGAAGATTGTTAAGAATGATCTAGAATTTTGGTAGAGAAAAATCTATTTTTAACTTCCTAATTTTTCAGGATTTTAAAACAGCTCTAGTAAATGAAGGCACAGGGTTAATCTGTGGGTGAATTCAGGCTCATGATGATACATATGACCGCTGTGGACCGAGTTTTTCTCAATTTACAGTAAGCATTCACATGTTACTCCTGCCAAGTGTGGGTGCCCCAGTCCTGATACAAATATGGGAAGAGGATTCTGTTTCTGCAGCAGTTGCTTCTTGGCTTCTGTGTTCTATAAGTGTGGCAAAAGTAAAAGGCACCTGTCCAACAGGAATTGAATCCAAAAATACCTGTAATGAGCCACAGTAAGCACACTTAGTCATGTCTTTATAACACCCAGAAAACACTTGGAAGTAGGAGTATGTAGACAAAAAAAAGTACAGAAATTGTTATATTTAGTGCAGTTGCAGTTTGATTTTTAATAATGAGGAAATGGAAGAAAGCAGAGGGAAAAATTACAGTACTGTGGTTCCATGTTTTGTTGTCTCCTGACTTCTTGGCATACACTCAAATCTCAATTTTTTCAAAAGTACTGAGATTTCTCACAGGACCAGGCTTTACAATGTCACAGGAGCCCCCTTTCTTTCTGTGACTGGGATGAAAAGCAAAATTGAGTGGGATAGTGGAATAATTCTTAGCAAGCTTGTTGGTGCAGTGTTTTTCTTGACTCTGGCATATTGTGAATAACTGCAGAGATGTCCTTTATTCACTTACAGTTTATAAGTTAGGGAGGAGTTATCTTGGCTGTGTAAGAACTCTGCCACAAAAAACAAATGAGTGTTCTAGTTCAAAATAAATTGAAATGAGGCAGTCAAATTTAAATTTTACTTTAGAAGTGAGTTAAAAAAGGCAATAGTAATTCAAATTCTAACACTTTTTCTAAAGGAGAACACAGTTGATTGCCCTTGGACATTTTGACAGAATTAAAACATTTAGTGGAATCTTGGTAGGACAATTTTTCAAGAAACCTGTTTAGCCTCTGTGCCGGAAAAAGAAGCTCCCAGGCAATGGCACATGAAGATAATGCAAAAGCTGATGGTTTAGGAATGGTCTAGAGATTATCAAAAGCAAGTAACTAAGGGTGGGTATGGTTCCCTTGAAGTCAATAACCCCATGTGGTTGCAGTGCATGGGTAGAAGCCAAAGGAAGGACTTAAAAGAATGACAGAGTGAAATATTTGGGGGAGGGAAGGGATAATGTTTTTTTCTTGTAGAACAAAGTCTTAATCAAGAGATAAAAAAGATGAGCTTGAAGAGATTTTTCAGGAAATGTAGTAGTATTTGGCTGTTACCACATGGCAGTACATAACTCAGGTTAAGATCATGTTCTTACCTCAGATTTAATAAGGGTGGAATTGACAAGGAATCATATTGGAGAAGTTTGCTTTTTAGAGTTAATTTCAGAATAAGCATATGACAATAACTTGGTAGAAAAAAGCTGTCTAGCTATTATGAGAGACATAAACTTTTTTAACCTTCAAAGATCAGGAGAAACACTTCTTTGTTGGTACATGGTTCTGAACTTAGCAACATTTGTGCCCTTGTGGATTTGTGGTGCTGGAGGAGTGAGTAGGCTAGAGGAAACTTTCATTATTCAATAGCTAAGTCTGCTATTAACAACTTAAAACGTCTTGAATTTTTGTAAAGTCTAAACACATTCAGTACAAGTGTACTGGATGTAAAGGAAGTTTTAAATAAACTGCTTCTCCTTATTTATTCTGAAATGAGGTTTTGTTATGTATTCTACAATGAGGATTTGTAGGGTTCATAGGGTAAGGGATGTACTGTCTGTGAATGTTGCACTAGAACAATAACCTTGAAGATTAATTTTGTGTCTTTGGCAAATAATCATTTGACCAGTTCACTGAGCGTTCTCAAGCAAAATCTTTACGCCTTCCTTTCCTTACATGTCTTACAGACTGTTTTTGGTTTGTTTTGGGTTTTTTTTTCCCCTAATCTCTCTAAGAGGTTCTTTCCTATCCAGTCACATGGTTGAAAGTTAATGCCTTACGTGTCAGCATCTCATGTTTCAGTTCCCTTCTAGAACTGGTAAAATGCAACCCTGTCCAGATTGCTGGTGTAGTGAGCCTCTGAAGGAGACTGTACAGAAAACATATCCCTAATACAGACTAATTTTAAAAAAGGCTGCAGATACATTAAGTGCACAAATGTTAAGAGGAGAGTAAGATGTCCAGGAATAAAGACTGGAAGTTTGGAAGTTCCTAATAATTTGAAGAAATAGCCTTGGAGGAGGGATTAGATTTAAAATGAAGCTGGAGAATGAGAGGACAGTAACCGATTGCTCCATGACCAGTGGATTGTGTTTGATTGATGGCATGTGATTTCTTATAATTGCTTAAGAATTTATTTAATGGCAGTATATGGGTGATAGATTTTTGGTTTTTGTCAGAAAGTTTTGATTCACTGACAGGAAAACGTTTGTGAAATGATTACTGGTCTTTGGCAGTGCTCTTCTCTTCCGTGGTGTAGTCTTTAGGTGGAATTCATCTGTCTCAGGTTTATGAAAGGTGATGAAGGCAAGGAATTACAGTTGATGGGGTTGACTGGCATAGGATTGTTGGCTGCAGGTCCTGGTGTGTAGTAATGCACCAAAGCTTCTATCAGAGGACAAACTGTAAACTTCCATGAGAAATGTGACCTAGCTGAGATTATATGGTAGTCTGAAATTCAGTGTACTTCCTGCTTTGGATTCTCAGTGTTTGGAGGAAAAGAATGGCATTCTGATTAGCTGGGAATTTCTTAGCCTTGGCTTTTTACTAGAGGTTTGTTTACACAACAAATAGAATAAGCTCCAATAGTGTTTAACAGTAGGAACTGCTACCCTCCAGCATTTAAAAAAATAAGAAATTGAATTGTCCCTAAAGATCACAAGCCTCAAGGAATTTGACTTCACCGTTGCTTTTGATTTGTGGACCTCTTTGGGGTCTTGTCAGGTCACATTCAATCTTTTCTCTGAAAGAATAACGGTTCTGTGATTCTATGAAGAATAAGACCTAGAGAGGTATATGATAGGCAGGATAGTGAGAAGGGCTTTAAAATGAAATGTATTGATTATACAATAATTTGTTCCCAAACCATGGGGTTTTGAGATTAAAGCAAACACTTCAAAGATTCTTGACAGATTATTTAACTTTGCAACAGTGAAAAATCTAAAGCACTGTGTCATAATACAACTTTCAAAGCTGCATAAAATCAATTTGATCATGACTTAAATTTTTGGTTAGAAGGGGATGTCCTGACCAAGTCTTGTAATACTGGTTATTTCTCACAGTAGTCACTGTGGGAATAAACCTATTTCAGGACTGCCACTGTATGTGTAGCATTGTACTGCTAGGATTTTCAGTGAACATTTACTAATGTTTTTCAGGAGGGCTTCATAAGCTTTTGCCACTGTGAAATCATGTATTCTTCTTTTGTTGTGTGACAAAAATAATTTGCAAAAGGGAGATTGCAACTGCCAGAGAGGAATACAAGCAGCAAAATCCCAAGATAATCAGATATAGGAGAAAACAAGGGGTGCAGATACTGGAGAGCTGACAATTTTGGGTGTTCAATTTGTAAATTCAAAGTCATCTCTAAATTTGTAACTTACATTGAAATAATCTTTCTTTCTTTCTTTTTCTCTCTGTTTTGCTGCCTCAATGAAAATAGAGAAGCTGGATTTGTAGAAAACTCAAGCAACAAAGACCTTCCAGCTCTTCTCAAGTGGTCTGCCCTCTAATTCCTTGCATCACTTCAAGGAGTTCTGCTCAGTTGACGAAACTTAATTTTGACTTGTTCAGCACTCAAAAACATTTTACAAAAGACCAAGAAAATTCATTTTAAGAAAACTATTTTGAATGACATTTTAAAGGAAATGTGAAAGTTGTTATTTCTTTAGGAATGTTTGTACTTGTATTTTTTGTATATGGAGCTTTTATTTAAACAGGAGATCCTGTATACTTATAGATGCTATTGTAATAACCTTGTTGCATTAGTAAAGAGTATGTGTGTTTATGTACTATAAATATTACCTTTAATCAGAAGTATCATTTTTATCCTAGCTTAGCCTTGACTATACATCACCTGCAGTTGAAATTCCATTAAAATCAATGGCAAAAACATTAATTAGTGTGAATTCTTAGGGTCTCATAGACTTCCTTAATTTTCTCTTAGCTTTTCTGCTTGTAATTGAGAAAATATTTGAACTCGTGCTCCCCTTTTGAAATTTACTAATTTACCAAATGAAGCGGATTTTTAAGCATATGAAATTAAATTGCATAGCTTGTTGTTTGAATATATGCTGTCTTTGCTGTGTATGTAACTTCTCAAGGAAAAAACTGGTTATGAAAAAGCTATTTGTTTACCTGAGCTTAATTGATGATTTAAGGTGCTAGTTCTGTTTAATAGTTCCTTCTCTGCTGCCTGTACTCAATCAACTTGAGTTGTGTCGTTATTTGGGTGTTTTTAAGGACCCCATATGTTACCAAACAAGGGTGAGGGGGCCCCTGCCCCCCAGTTGGACTGGCATATGTAGGAGAAGAAAGTTCTTCAAGGTTGGATAGTTTCTGATAAGACCCATTTGTCTGTGCTCCAAGCAATTGTGAGAACTCCTGGCTCACAGCATGAGCAGCAGCTCTCCACCCTCAAAGGTCAGGCTGGCACAGGACTGCAAAATTTTGTGTGTGCTGAAGTAGAGGCAGGGAAAACCTGCCTTGACTCAGGATTGAAAATATGTGGTGGCTTCAGAGAGAATTGTGGAGTTGTGAAGATGCTGACTTTGGCCCACGATTCCATAGATGTTTCGGGGTGGGTATTGCAGGTTTTACTGTGTCTAAATGGTGATTTATGTCCTTATTCTTCCATTATTGTCCACAAGGTACTGCCCTGTGTCACAGGCATGTATTACCTAATTTTTTCAGACTGTTTAATTTTCATTAGCACAGCTGCTTTAGCTTGTGATCAGTGTACTGCACCTCATTGATAATCTGAGAAGGTATTAGAGGCACAGAAGTGACACATAACCCTGTCAGTCTGGCTTGATTGACCCCTCAGCTTCGGGCTCGTTTTGGGGTTTGTTTTTTTTTAAATCCAAGTTAGCCCACATCCATTTTCACACAGATTCTAGGCAGTTTAAAGGTTGGTCAGATTCGAATATTGCTCTTTCAAATTTGATAATGTATGAGTACAGAACTGTGACCTTTGATACATAGTAATACATCAACATGACACGAGCAGTAAGTGCAGCAATTACCTTTACTACATTTCAGATTGTGTTTTAGTTATCATCTTGCAAGCAATTATTTCCAGAAAAAAGGGACGCCTTTAAGTTAAATATTTTTTGCAAATAGTGTAAGTGCAGAAATTAATTCTCTGAGGACTTTCTGATTTACAGGTGAATGTT
Organism: Pycnonotus jocosus; assembly: GCA_013400435.1. Taxonomy (NCBI): domain Eukaryota; kingdom Metazoa; phylum Chordata; class Aves; order Passeriformes; family Pycnonotidae; genus Pycnonotus; species Pycnonotus jocosus. The sequence continues at coordinate 160,401 of VWYP01016378.1, forward strand.
TTCAAACGAATCTTGGCTTTTAAATTAACATTGTTTTAGTGGTAGGAAGGAGTCTGATGCTGTTGGCTTTTACAATACTTCTTTTTCTGAGAGAGTTTCTTTAAACATTTTTGTTGTGTTCTAATGTAATCCAAGTTTCATATTCTAATTTATGGCCAAAGCCTGATCCAGCAGGCAGTTGACATGTCACTGTGTTCGTGTTGCTCCCATGATAATATTGATGAGTTGGTTATGTGCATGGTAATAATGCAAGTTTACATGTTTTTAAGTGCCTTTCAGAACACCAGAGCATCTCAGATGTGCATCACACACTGATTTAAGAGGCTGTTTTTAGGTGCCCCAGCAATGTTTCATCTTTTTCCTGAGCAGATCAAGATGCATTTGGTTTATTTCCAGATGTTCTTTCTCACTTGTTATAAATTATTTGGGTAATGATAGTGCACAACCACTACCTGGTAGTGCTATAAAAACACAAATCAAGACTCCTTGCCAAAGAGCATAAGGCCTTGAGAGGACTGATAGCAGTTGTGGTTTCTGTTCTGTGGACTAAGAATCAGAATAAAATTACTGTGTCTTTCTGAGCAAGCAATTGAGTAACCACTGAAAGGTGACTCTGTCAGTGTTGTCTGTCACAACCTAAATTCAAAGGAGTAATTTGAAGTAGAGCTTCATGTTTCTGTAAAATACCTGCCTCCTCAACAGCCAAGCACTGAGTGGTGTTGGTGTGCCAGAGTTAGGCACTGAACATTAATTCAGGAGCTGGGGAAGTGCTTCTTTTCTTGTGTATTGAGGTGAAATCAACACCTTTTGGAATGGCTTTCTTTAAGCAGTCAAAAATGTAAACCCCCAGTACCATTTGGCCATCCTGGAGCACAGGAGGTGCCTCACTGCAGTGGCTGGTGTGGAATAGGGACTGAATGGGGCCACCCTCTTCCAGCCTACCATGAGCACAGGGGTGCTTTTGTAAGGCTGGCTTTGTCTTTTAACTCCTGCCTGTGGAGGTTGCTCACTTGCTGTACATATGCATTTGTTATAGATTGATAAAACTGAAAGCTTTTCTAATGCAATGGGAGGGTTTCTTTTTCTGCTCTCTGTTTTCTAGCAAGTAGCTATTGTGTTGTTTGTCCCCAGGGAGTAAAATCAAAGCAAATTTATTAGATCACCATATAACTTGCTCCTAAGCAAGCTCTTGACCAAATTGTTTTGCAAAGCCACAAGGAAGGTGCCACCTGGGGACAACATGCAAACATGTTTTTGTTTTGTTTCTTGTTGCTTTCGGCCTGTGCCACTTAGGGGCTTTAACTCCTTTAAAATATGCAAAAAAGTAGAGTTGTTGGGCTTTTTACTGTCATTAAATTTCACATGTTAATAGCCAGTAGTAATTTACTTTGGGAAAAACTACCCAATCTACTTTTCTGCAGTGTTTTCCATTAAAAAATGTAAATATTGTATATATGGAAGTCTCGAGTCTATGCTGCTGACTTAGCAGGTGATGACAGCTCAGCAGGAAGTTTGTTTTTCAGCTGGGGCTCCATGTTCACAGTAAGTTTCTTAGGCTGAAAGGCTGCCCTGTGCAGGTGGGTGACTCTGGGGAGAGAAGTGCATTTGTTACTTGACTACAAGTAACAAGAGGGTAACAATGGCAACTGCTCATTGTGCGTCAATATTTGTTGATTGTTACTGCTCATACTGAATTTATTACTTGTGGTAACAACTTTGGCCTCTTTAGTTTTCTGTATTGTATATTATTAACCACTTTTTAAAAAGAGCTGACAACACTGGTGTTTCCCAACAGTAGGATCCTTTTTTTATAGTATCTATAAAATATTTCCTTTCTCTTATATTTTAGAGAAAGGGTTGAAGGCAATATTTTTTCCACAATTATACTACAGCAGTGTGACTAGAAGTATTTATTTTTCAGAAATGCTAGGATTTTTGTTTGTTTCAGCTATTTGCTTACATGTATGTGATTTTGGGGCTTTTTGAAAAATGGTGAAAGATAGCCTGGTTGCAGAATGTATTTTCTTTTTAAGGCTTATCTTAAGAGACCTAGCAGCTTGCAATGGTAAAATCTTCCTGGAAGGAATTGATTGAATTATTGAAGAAATGGTAGGCAGCTGAAATTATGGACACTTAATGGAAAGTACTTGGCTAAGAGTATGCACAACATCTTGTGAGTACTCCTGATATATCATAATAAGGTGTTATGTTTGTCTAGTCATGAAATCTGATCTATTTGATTTTAAATCTCAGATTGTGAGATTAATCTCAGATTCTGAGTAAGGGTAATGATTCTGAGAGCTGGAATATTGTTTGCCATTGTGAACAGTAAGGAAGAGTCTCAGAATGTATAAAGTAATAGATGCAATTTTGTTTGATTTTTTTTTCTTCCCTAGGCCAATTTAATTTTGATTTATTTGCCTCATTAACCCAAGGATTCAGAAAATTGAATGCTACCTGAGTGAGGTATTATTAACACTAGTGAAATATCTTCAAAATCACTTCATGCTTATAAATGAGGCTTTTGAAAGCATTTTAAAGGCATAATGATGCTGTAGTGAAAATGTACAGCATCATTTAAAAATTGCAAAATGCTTATTTGATTTCAGAAATAAGACTTGGTCACCTGACCTAAGTATATACTGATCTATTATTTATGCTTTGAAAATAGAGCTGATAAAAAGCATAAGTGTTCTTGATATTATATTTTGTCATATCTAGCTAAAAAGATTGAAATCCAGAGAAACAATTTTCTGAAGAAATGAAATAGTATGCCCTCCTGAACCCCTGGGGAAAATAGCCTCTCTGTTTGCTCAGAATACGAAGCAGTAAAACAGTATAAGTAAAATAGACAGCCCATGTCACATTCCTATTTGTACAGTCTGGAATGATGTTTTAAAAACATTTTCTAGTTATTTTTGATAAATAAATGGCACAAATAACATCTGCAAACGAACCCTGCTGATGTAAGATTTTTTTAGATCAGATTTGTTTGTCAGTGAAAGTTCAGAAAATTGCTTTGCAAAACTAAAGTCGTATAACTCCCAAAAATATGCGTACCAAATGTACGAGAATATATCTTGTTCTCTTTTGCCTTCCTTGGAGAACCTAATGCTGATTCTCCATTATCTTTGCTTTTGGGCTTAGAAGGTAGCTTGATAAAAATATGGTGTATCAAAAAGCTCAGTAGCTAAAGATGTGTTTATAAAGTGTTAAATAGCTGAAAGTTCATATTTATAGTGGAGCATCCAGCTACTTATTTGGTATTGTGTATTGTGACTAAAGCTCTGAGCTTTCCCCCTGAGCCAGTACTGCTGCACTGAAAACTTGACTTGGTTATAAGATCCTTCCACAGGTGCTGCTTCTGCCTCTGGTCAGGCTGTGTCAAGGACAGATGTGTCTTGCCTGGCTGTTGCTTTCTTCAGGTTCTGCCAAAGGCTGCCACACTGAGGCTGAAGGGAGGTTCCTCCAAATATTGTGGCTCTCAGAAATGCACTCTTCAGTTTAAGGATGCTGCTGCCACTCTAATTGTCATCACTGACATAGTAGCTGAGATGGAAAAACATTCCTTGGGCAGCAGGATTGAGAAACCTGATGTCATGGCTCTAAAAAAGCCTGGTTGCCCCGGACTGGCTAAGGAAGGTGTGTCTGTACATCTTCTAAAACATGGCTTGTTGCAGTGTATTTTCAGCTGCATTTGAGTAATGTATGTCTTATGACTGTTATGCTTTGGACTTTGGTGCTCCAAAGAGTTGGTTAGAAGCAGCCTTAATAGTTTTAATTTTATTTTTGTAGGGGTTGTCAGTCAGTGGACTCCCTCTCAGGCTAAATTCTGTGATACACCCACAGATAAAAGATGCACGTATTTTTTCAATGTTTATGTGTTTAATAAGTGACCAACCTCCCCCCCCTTTTTTTTTTTATTTTTCAGTTTATACAAAATAATGATTTAATAATCTCTTCTCTCTGAGCTTATACTAAGCTGGAATATCACCTGGTATTTTAATACCTGAACAACAGATGGGGTTTACCAGACTAATAACATTTAATTGAGTGATTCTCCCTTCATTGAATGGAAAAAGGCGTGGGTAGGGAGTTTTTGTAAGGATCAGGGTTAGAATTCTAGAAAAGTTAATTTTTGTGTTCTGTTTGTATGTGTTCACTGTTGTATATAATTATAGTGGTGACAACTGAATAAGCTGAATATTACTATCTATACGGCAGGTGTAAGAAGGAATGAACATGGTAATACTAAGTCCTAAATTCAAGCACTTCTGATCCACCCAAGATTCATTTCAGGTTTTTCTTTAGCAAAATGCTCAAGTGCCTCAGATCATACAGGATGATTTGTCTACCAGTGTTTTTCACTTTTAATGACAAGGACAGTGTGTATATGTCTAAAGGTAATCACCATGTTTTTATTGAACCTGACTTTTTTGCATCAATTACTTCCTCAGAAGTCTTATTCTGATGTGTTTGTCCAAGTAATTATGAATTGAAATATTTAATATTAATGATAAACAGGTAATGATTTCTGTAATGCTTAGTTCAAAATTCCTTAGTTGTGGACAATGTGTGTAATTTTCCATGTGAGGCCAGAAGATGTTAGAGAGAAAAGACACTTTTCAGATGTTAACTTACTGTCTTTTATCCTGAAAGTATGCTAGGACTGCAAGTGAAGTATTTAAGAATTATTATTTACTGGGCTTCTAAGGCATATCTCTAGAGAATGAGTCTGTTTTCACTGAGTTAGAAAGTATTCTTAGCCCAGAAATCACAGGAAGCTCTGGGAAATGCAGATACTGGAGAAAGAAGCTCTCGTGTCAGCCAGCACGTGGTATTTGTGGTGGCTATTCTGGTATGAGTATGCAGAAGTTTCTTACTTGCAGTGGGAAAATGCAGGCCTTGGCTCTTGTTTTGCCCTCCACAAACTAAATTATTTTTGTTGAGAACATTTAAACAAAACTAAATGAGCAAGGAAATCTCTCAAGACTTAATAGCAAAGCCAATGCTGTGCCAGGCTTGTGCTTCTCTACACCTGGAGGCCCCCAGTGCCAGTGTCCACAAGGTGGGCCACGACCGAGGAGGATGGGGGTGAGCAGCAGTTACTGGTGGCAGTCTCACCTCAGTAGCATGAAATGAAAGACCCCCAGGAGAAAGTTGTGCTAGTTTGGACCTCTGATGGCAGCCAGTGCCCAGTTCCAGGCTATGATGCCTCTGCTCCTTCTGGTACTTAGCAAGGATAGTTATAAATAGTGCCTTGAAATGGCAGAAGCTGTCTTTAGGGCTTAAGAGTGGACAGCTGGGAGCTGTAAGGACACACAGATTTTCGTGTCACACAGTATGTGTGCCCTGTTTGCAGCAAAGGCAGCCCCCACCCCCTACCATCTGGGAATCCTCTGCTTTTCAGGTGCAAGTGGGTAAGCTTGGTGCTGGGTAGTGCCCTTTCTGTTAACTCCAAAGGCTTGTTCCCTTAGGTTTCTCTTAGTTTGGGCTTAAACAATGAAAGTGCCTAAACAAATTGACATGTCCCCTCTGTTCACCTCAACCCTGAGTAACAAATGCGTTGGGAGTGAAATCAGCTACAATACAGATGAGAGGAGCAGCGTGTACTAGGGAATGAGCAGTCCAACAACAAGGTTAAAAAATAGCACAGATAGAAACCAGGATATGTGTGATCAGCTGCACTGAAGCAACCTCACTCCCCTTGTCTATATTGTGCTTGTTATATGTTTTGTTTGTTTGTTTGTTTTAATTCCAGTTGCAGCTTCCACTGTAGAAAGTAAATGTGGGCTTGTGTTGCCGAAAAGGTTATGAGGAAACATTTTGGAATATGTCTTATTTAGTCCTAGGTAAATTTCTCACAAGGTATTTTGGGTCTACTTTCAATACTTC
>VWYP01016378.1:168795-365195 GCA_013400435.1 Pycnonotus jocosus
TTCAGCCCTGTGTGGACCAGTGTGTGATGCTGTGCATGCTGGTGGCATGGGACAGCCCTTTTCAGACAGGGACTCCTTGCTTTTGGCAGCACTGCCTGTGCTGCATGCTCCCAGTGAAGGAGCTGAGGCTGTGTCCTGGGAGCTCTGTACAGTCTGGAAGGGTGTAGCTGCCCACTCAGGCATGCTTTTCAAAACCATTAATCTGCACATTTTCCATTTAAAAGGGACTGTGCCAGTCAAAAAGCCAGAGATGGTCAAAACGTTTTTACTGGAAGAGTATTCCTCAAAATGTTTCACAGTAGCATTTCCCACTTCACTGATGTTTTCTTACAGGAACAAGACTGGAATATGTTATCGGGGGAGTACTGAAATATTTAATCAGGGCTGGTATGTATATATAATGTTCTAAATGACAATTGAAATAAAATGATGTTATTAAAGCAAAAGGGTTGCAGCATTGGAAGATGTGCTATTGCAGTTCCAAACCAATACACCTTTTTATGTGGGAAATTTCAATTTTTAGTCTTGCCAGAAGAGTGCTTTTTTAATGCCAGAATGTTGCTTGGAACTGTAATTCATGCTCTTCAGCTCTGCCCTTTCCCTGGCGTTTAGCATCGTTAATTGCAACAAAAGGAAGTAATTAACCCTCTTCACTTGAACATTGGGAACAAAGGAATGGCCATAAACTGGATCATAGCTAAGCCAGACCAAATGAGCTTTTTCATCTTGGCTAGGGCTAAAGGCTGGGAAGGGTGATGCAGTCTCTTTGCTGTGAGCTAGTTAACGCTCAGGCACGAAATGGCACCAGCCATCAGGACATAACAGGTCACCTCTCAGATAAAGACTGATGGAAAACTCAACTGAGCTAGCCTTGAATTCCATAAGTAGCCCGGAGAGCTGGGCGCCCCAGAGCCATAGGTTGCTTGTAATAGCAGAGAAGATCTCATTACCCACCCTGTCTGGAGTGCACATTCTCTCTCTCCCCCAGATACAGATGTACTGCAACACACACTCTTGTCTGTCTCGTTCAATTAGGAGAAGGTCATAATGGCTTGCTTACTATATTTAGAATATTTAAGTCAGTGGATGTAAATATACAGCTTGACAGAAAGGTAATGATTTCAGAAGGGCTTGGTTTATGAGTGAACTCATCAACCCAAGAAGTACCTATATTTTGGAAACAGCACTATTGTTGCCCATTTTTTTTCCTGGATGTAATTCTAAAAGCAGCTTGGATGTACCCACTAGGACAATGCTTTACTTACCTGTTTCCTTTCCTTTTTGAATATAATATATCCACAACGTACCATACAGTATATTTGAAAATAAATTGATTTGAAAGTCAATTTGAGCCATAATTTTTCTTTGGCTATCATTTAAACAATATTTTCAAATTACATACTTTCAAATTTTTACTTATGAAAGGTGCAATTCTCTTGTGCCCAGCATGTGAAGTTAGTTCTCCATCCAAATTCCAGTATTTCTTTGACAGTTTGGCAACCTTTTTAAGAGCTTGCTGAGACCTTGGGAAGAGTAAAAGGAGTGGTGAAGGTATTTTTTTTTTTACACTTTAATTTTAGATCTTGCTGAGAATATTTGCTAATATGCCTTAACACAGAACTGCAGCCTTTATTGACAGGCATGTGCAACTTCTGCAAACTTAAACATCATGCCATTAACTCATCTTTCCCAACTGGTTATAATGGACAACTAGAGAAATTGATAGCACCACCTATTGGTGTTGTAGAACCCTGTAGCTCATCATAGTATTTTGCATAATTAAAAAAAAAAAAAAGAAAAAAATTAAATACACAATCTCTGCTCTTTTACTATTTTACTATTAAAGCAGGCAATTGTGCAAGTCATCTCAGTAAGTTATTCAGATAATCAGGGAATGTTACCTAGAAATATTATTCAATAAACTTTAAAGAATGTTTTTGGCAACTTTGTTGGGTGACAAGAGTGTGTGTTTGTGCAAGACCCACTCATTATGTGGCACATAAATGATGGTGTGGAGGATATGATGGTAGTGAGTCAACAGCAAAAGCACTGTGAAAATATAGGAAATCTAAAAGGTCCCTGGAAATCTTTCTTTGCAAAAAGTACTTTGAAAATCTGCACTCCCTTGTGCGCAGTGTGTGATTAAGTTGTTCCAAAGCAGGCCATGTTGTGCAGCAGTGCAAGCCCCAGCCCTACCAGGGGCTGTGTGTGACAGGTGCTGGGGTTTGTTGTGGGTCCTGCTGAAATCAATCGCTCTAGTTGCAGGTGCAGATCACATTACAAGACCAGGGCACTGCATGTCAGATTTATAGGCCTATTTCTCTCAACCTCATTTTTGTATCCTTTCTCTGCTAGCCTCCAGCAGAACTATTTTGTTTCCCAAACCCCCTTCTCTTGCACAATACAGAAAGATCTGGTAAAAAATAACTCCTAGCAGTTCAACAATTTTTAACCTAAATCTCACATAGCACATTGAATTTAACTCTTTGCTGTCGTCTGCCTGTGTTCAGGATGGCACAACCAAAGTCTGGGAGTGAAAGTAGAGAAATACAAGTACTTACATATCACATAGGCTACTTGTAAAACCTCGAGGCAAAATACTTTGGAGAAGAATGGATCAATGCCTGGAATGGATTTCTTAAGGCCAAACCTTGGTATAGCTTAGGTGTTTGCTATCTCACAAGACGTACCCATAAGGCTGCTTCTATCAGGCTCAGCTAGGGTTGGAGGGTGACAGGTGGGTTGGTGCAGGGAATGCCTGTGCCCAAGATCTTTGTCTTCTCTGCCCCATCCTAACTGTGGTCTTGTCATGTGTGTGTTAGGATCTAATTTATTGCTCTGTATCCATTGTTTTCTCTGGTATAGAATTCCTTTTGGGTAGTCTTCTCCAGTGTAGCTGACATTTTTGTGTGTGTTGTTTATTCATCATGAGGGCTCCCCAGAACACTGATTTTTACCAAGTAGTACATCAAGGTAATAAAAAGTTAGTGAGAAAATGTTGTTGGGAACTGAGGCTAATGTTGCTTTTTTTCTTGGCAGAATTGCCATACCTGTGTCATTTGACAGACCTTTAAATGATCCATGCTTGTCATTCATTTGAGATTTTCTTCCATACTCAGCCCAAAATCCATCCAGGGTTGCTCTGGGTTAATATTTTAATTTATCTCCTGTTCTGTTCTATTATATAAAGTTATAAAACATCTAAATTAATAGATGCAGCTTTTCTTCAGCATGTTGGGTATAATGTTGTTCTCTACAACTTCTATGCACAATCTATGAGCATGAATTAACTTTTAGGCCCCCTGTTTCTGGACCTGTGACATCATTGAGTCACCCAGACAAAGGCATCCTTTTTCAGAAGAGGTTTTCTTTTCTTCTCAAGGCTCTGCAGAATAACAAGCATATCCAAAGAAAAGCTAAGTGAAAACATGGCCATCCAAAAAGCATAAAGATACTTAAACTGGAGAAGAATATTGGTTTTCTTTATCTGATCTTCTCATGTTCTGTTTTTCGGGACTCAGGTCTAGTATGAGATTATTTTTAAATTGCGATTATGATGTTTTAGCCCAACTAGCTTTGTTTTAAGAGTGGCAGGATACCCACACAGTTTTCTTCCCTTTATGTTTTGGTGTAGGTGGTATTATTATTATTATTAGTCTGCCATGTGAAAGACTGGATCATGATGATATCCTGCCATCTGTTGTCCAGCAACTCACTCAAATTCCTGAAGAAAAATATTTTATTTTCTCACCTAGTTCTGGAAGTGTTCATGAATACAAATAACAAATGCAAATGGTATAGGGACAGTGGTATTAGAAATTGAAATGCCCACTGTGTATTTGGTACAAATATATTCATTAAGCTAGAAATGCATGATGACTGAGCGGTGGTCCCTGTTGGTCTATGGTGGCTACAGTTGATGGATACAGATTATTAAATTTTATTTTAATAGCAGGTAGTGACAAAGTGTCTCAGTGCTTAGCAATGCATCCTAGTATGTGCTATGCAAACACATGCAAATATATGTCTGTAACAGTCAATAAAATCCTATTGCCCCTCTTAGGTTGCAGGAGCAGCTGATACATGAGTCCACAGGTACCTAAAGGTGTATAAACTTAAGAGAACTGAACAAATTTTTAGATGAGTGATCCAAAATGTGCTTCCTCCCAAAGTCAAGGTGGTCAGCACAGGCCGGGTGTCTGGACCAGGTTAAATGAGCGAATGCAGACTCTCTGCCTGTGTTGCATCTGGGGTTTGCCATTGCTGGGAACACAGTTCTACTGTGCCAGCCCAGGGCCTCAGCAGGCTTTCCATGGCCACCAGTGCTGCCTTCTGCTGCCCTGTGTCCTCAGCACGGCTGTGACCTGAGCACAGGCTGCTGGGGCTGTTTCTGGGCCAAATCCTGCCAGCACGACCTGCTCTCTGCTCTGCTGCCTCTAGATCCCTCAGCACATCTGGCCAGAGGTGTGCTGCTTACCAGCCTGAACAAGGCAGGGAATGGTTGTCAAAAATGCTTGCTAAGGGTAGCCCTCATTCTCAAATGCCATAAGCCATAGGCTGCTTGCAATGAGTGGCAAATCTGTCACTGAATTTAGGTAATGGGAAACAGAGGACAGTGCTGGGCCAAAGGAGCAAGACCCCTGTGAGCCCACCCTGGGCTGTGTGGCCCAGTCAGTGCGTGGAGTGGAGGCTTTTGTTGTGTCTAAATCTTTCTGCAGTGTCACTTTTCAAAGCTAGCAAAAGAGAAGTGAAGGGCTTGTGGGGAGAGGATTTGCAAGGTATGGAAACACTATGTTGATGATTTGACAATAAATGTTCTTCAATTACAGCTTCTCCCACTCCTCTGACCTTCTGGCCCCAGTGCTCATTGTGAACAAGGTCTGAGCTGCTCTGAGTCTGGAGGACTGAGGTTGACTCAGTTTTTGTGCTCTGGCAAACTCCCACTGCCTTCAGGACAAGCTTGATTTAATATAAGGACTAAAATCCTTGGGGTTTGGCTTTAGGAGAGTAGTAATAAATACAGTCAGCTTCTTTGGCCTGACACAATGAATAAAGAGAGGCTCTGGAGCACTCAGCATCAGCAGAGATGGCAGAGATTATGAGGGAAGATCTGGATCATATTATGGGTTCATGGTGACCACTTGTGAAAGAGATGTGGGCATCACTCTGGACAGCACAGTGAAGGGCTTCCCTCCCTCCACGTCTTGCAGTGTTTAAAAGTCAAATGGTATCAACTGGGAGAGCAAAATAACAGTGAGACTATTAGAATGACATTATTAAAAAAACACTTTTCCTGAAGTTCTCATTACTCTGACTCAAAAAGGAAATAACAGGAATTGCAGAGCTTATACTGGGATGATGGAAATTGTAGAGATGTGAAAAGACTTCTGAATGAGGAGAGAGTGAAAAGATTGGTACTCTTCAATTTAGATGAAGATAAACAAGAAGAGACACGACCATGATACAGCAGGTAAGAGGTGCTACTGAGAAGGTAAATCCAGAACCACTTTGCCTCTTCTCGTGACACCTGAATAAAACAATTGATTAAATGGATAAAATGCACATTTCAGCCAAAAAAAGGAAGATATTTGAACCCATCTTAAAAGGCTCATTGCAATCAGCTGCAGTCCAAGCCAAGTAGCTGGTGAATCTTGAAATAGAGCTACATTTACAGTCTTTCCTGAGTTACCTTAGACATCATGTACATGGCTTTAGGGCAGCCAAGCTCTCAGGCTTCAGAGTCTAGCAAAAAGAATAATCCAGAGGCTCTAGGAAACAAAGTGAAGGTGTTTTTTTGACAAGTCATAGGATGTCTCCTACATGCATTAATTCTGTTCGCCTGCCTTGGTATTCCTGCACTGACCCTAAAAACCTGAAGCTTTGATAGGAGACCCTCTTCACATTAGAAAGACCATGATTTTGAGCTGGTGTGGCAACTGTCTTTATAGAAATTTGGATTATGAATTATGATTATGAAGTTCTGCTTTTACAATACATGCCATATCTAGATTTGACTCAGAGCAGTACCAACAGAGTTGTTGCATTATTCCCAGGCAGCTGAGATCGGTGGTGCTCTCTCAGCTCTATACCAGCCCTGACCATACTTCACTGCTGCCTACTTTTCCTCCCTACTTTTCTTCCCCAGCATTTTTCAGGAGAACAGCTATTCTCTGAAATTTGGATCTGCCTTGGGATTTGCACAAAAAAACGCGAAGGAGAGGTGGGGTGGAGGAAGGGACACCCACTAAACCCTTTTTGGTTTGAGTACCTTGCGTCTCAGGAATTTATATGGCATGGCTCTGTCCCTTGAGTGAACTGTAATGATGGTTTAAGCTCACACACTCAGTTTTGTAATTATGATAGGTTAAGAGAAGGTAGGAGTAATGCTGCTCAGCTAATGAGCAGTAACGTGTTTAGGCACAGAAATTCAGTCTCCATACTGTCTCTCTATACCCACATTCTATCCTAGCAGGGGATTCCATGTGAGTAAAACTCAAAAAACCCCTTAATTAAGTAAAGGTGTGAGCAGAAATTTTTCTTTTTCACCATGTTGTTGCTTGTCCACACTGCCACTTCTTTCATCCAGTATGAAATAAGGCAAGTCCATAGTCTTGATTTTGATCACCTGGGCATTGTTGGAGTGAATAGCAAACACAGCTGGAAAGGTTTTAGTTAAGATGACCAGTCTTTGAGGGATAGGTCTTTTCAAAAGAACCAAAATATGAAGAAACAGCTGATTATGTACACAGCTCTGAAAGCTGCATGAAGGAACCATGCTTCTTTGCCTTTTGCAGGAAGGAGTCAGCATTACCTGCTAAACTCATCTCAGATGCAACTGCTCAGGTCTGGGCTAGTTTAAGGGTAAGGAGCTTAAATATCATTGTTTTTTTCAACACCCCCTGTCGGAACATTACAGAACATAGTATCTCTCCATGAAGTTACTGTTTCATGGCTTGCACAAGTAGCTGGTGAGCAGATTGTTAGTGCCCTACTGCCTCAGCTGTGGTAAGCACCAAAGTTTATCTTTGCACTCTCTTTAGCTGAGCACTGTCTGCTAGGAGACACACTGCATAGCATGTGATTATGTGGTAAATGTAAGTTTTCAAGCTATATGTGCAGAAAAGAGTGCCAGAGAATGAATTCCTGGAAGAAGTTATCAGTACTAAGAGAGATTTGTCACAACTTACTGAAAATATGATCTACTGTGTCCCAATGGGAAAAAATGGGGCAATTTTATTAATGTTGTGTTGGTGGGGATTCAACTCTTTGTTTCTATGATGAGAAGCAGAATTGGCAGTCTCTCTGTGCTGGTAGGTGTGCTAGGGCTGGGGGTGAGCTGGCAGTGGTCTGGCAGAGCTCTGTGGAGTAGGGGGTTTTTGGCATCACTTTGGTTCAGAGGCTTGGCTTTCTCTTGGCCTTTTGTTTAACAGATGACAGGTTTGCCCTTTATGTACCCCAGCTCTAGATTCCTGAGTGAAAAACAAAATCCACAGCAAACTGTGAAGTGTTTCAAGTGAACATTCCCTTGTTTCTGCAGAAGGTTTCCTATGTGAAAATGTCGCTGTGTGCTGCAGCTGAAGGGTCTTTAGGGCTGCACTGTGTTTCTTAGGACTCTCTGATGGAATTTGAATGGAACGATGCTCCAGACAATTTTCTGAAAAAGCTCAAAACCAATTCATTTATTTTTCTTAAGTACTTATTTCTTTCATTTGGGCCCATGCTCTCAGCAGGCTTGCAGAGAAAGACCAGATTTGGAAGCAGATTGGTGCTGGGTTTTTTGGAAGCTGATGTTGCAATTGGAGCAGGAACCTCCTGCAAACTGGATCCTACAACCCACAGTATTTATTCTTGGGGGTCTCTCTGTGTAGTGAACAGGGAATGAGAGGGCAGAAATAATGGTGAGCAATACAGTCTGGGCTTTTATGTGTAAGGGTGTTGTGTTAGAGTGGCAATAGGATTGGTAGGTGTCAGCCTTAGGCCACACCTGCAACACTGCATGAAATCAGGGAACGGCAGTGTTACGAAAATATTGACAAACTGTTGAGAAAGTGAGAGGAGCAACGAAGCAATCAGAGCAGAAGGGACCAAATGATGAGAAAGGATTAAAAAAAAGCTAAGTGCCATATCTATGACTTTGCTGGAGGATGATTGATGGGAAACATAGATAAGTTTGAAAGGAGCCTGAATTAAAAAAAGAAAAAGAGTGAGAGAATAGTTAGGACAGTACAAGAAGGTATAACTAAGAATGATGGGGTGAAATTAAGCAAGAGAAAATTTAAGGTGAATCTTAGGAAAAAAATCATTACTGAAATATATTAGGCTGCTGAGCGGCTGTCCATGGGGAGCAGTGCAAACTGCTGCCTGTATATTGTTCAGCCTGGGCAAAATGTTGTCAGGCATGCAGCCAAGGAAGCTGCAGGAGCAGGAAACTGAAGCATACATACTTTTATCCCTGCTTTTATGGTTTCATGTGTATCATTTACAGGTGTAATTTGGTTAAAACTATTGCATCAAAGCATCTTGGAGGAGCATCACTTCTCCCTGCTGAAAATGGTGAAAACAAGATGCATAAATACCTAATGCAGACTTTGACCTGACAGGCTTGATATCCATTATGGGTGAGGATGACAAGAGCAGTGTGTCTCGTACCTGAGTGCTGGTGCATCCCCAGAACCACCCCAGAGCAGTGGGAGCCCTGGCAGGATGCGGGGCAGGCTCTGCTGGGTTGTGCTGTGCCCTGGAAGTGGCACCCATGGAGGCATCTCCATGGCTCAGCTGGCTGGGCAGCCTGGGCCACTGGGGTTGGCACTCCCCAGCCCCTCCAGCCCACAGGTGCAGTGCCCTGGAGATGCATTGCTTTGGCTTTGGGCACAGAGAAATTTTCCAGGAAACAGCCACAGTTTTAATTCAAGCAGGCAGAAGGAAAGCCTTCCTCCTCAGCTGGTGTGCCTGTCTGTGAAAACTCAGTGTCCATGCTTACCAGGCATGTGGGATCCTAAAACCTTCCTTGGGAGAGTGGCTGAGGGTGGCATCTTGTCCTTCATGAGAGTTCCTAATTGAAGTAGGGCTTTGAGTCCAGGAACTTTGCACTTTTTGCAAAGAAACTCCTCAGTTTTGTGAAAAACTTAAATTTCTTGGGTTACAGAGTGGCAAGAGTAAACCCAAATAGTTCATGGGCCAGCTCCTGCTGGGAGCAGTGAAACCTGATTTTCCTTCCCTGCTTTGATGATATCTTTGAGGAGTAAGGCTACTGTTTGTGTTTTGTGCATGACTTGCATCTTCTGCGTCTGCTGTGACTTCTGGGTGTAAACAGAGGAAAAACTTGTTTGTGGATCACAATAAACAATAGGAAGGGACAGGCTGTAGGTTTGTCAAAATTGTCAGGACCTGTCTGGAAACAGACAGCTTAGAGATATGTCAAAAATCGGTGTTGAAAAATGGAAAACATCTGAGGATTTTGGGTGGCTTTGGAGATAGCTGGCAACTTGATGGCAATATGAGGGCTTCAGCTTTCATAAAGGTGAGATAAGCAAGTACTCAGTAAAAACACAAAGTCACCAGGGTCTGGGTGGCCAGAGGTCCTGCTGGTGATGAGATGGCATATTTCTCTGCAATGTCGGCCTTCTGCAGCACTCACTTGGCATGTGTGAGGGAGAAAAGTAGAAAATAGGCCTTGAAAGAAGCAAACCCAGCTGTTTACCTCTCTTTGCTCTATAATGTTTCTTACTGTTTTCAGAGTTCTGGCTCTGCTTTATAATGATTTGAAATAGTTTTGAGGTATTTTTCCCTGTGTTGCTGCCTTTTGTCTTTTATTCTGTATATTCACTACTCCCTATCTAAAGAAACTCCTTGAGGGTCTGACCCTTCCCTTAGCTTTAGTTTACACTCCCTTGTTCTTGTGTTTGACATAAGCTCAAACAGCCTTGTAAAATCTCATTTCTCTTCCCTTCAGGATTGTATATTCTTCTATGAAATACTTTCCCCACCCTCCTCTATCCTGCTTCTTCCTAGAAAATTGCTTCTATTTTGGTAACTGTTTTGTTCACTTAATTGTTACAGTTCTGGATTCTTTTGTCCCTCGATTTGTCTCTGTTACATGTTATTGTTCTATACTGAGTTTTAGTTATAATATAAGCTTCACCTTTTTTTTGTTTGTTTGTTTATCCAGCACTCCATATTATTTCCTCTACATTCTCCTGCTTTTTCTCTTCAATAGTTCAGTACAGGGCTTAGCAAACTGTGGGCTGATTGCATCACATTTTGTTTTCAGAAAGGTGTGTTCTGGTCTAGGTTTGTTGCTGCTCACCATGGAATTAATTAAGCACCATGTGCTTAATTCAGCACAATGATCTTACACAAAATCCTGAGTTACAAAAACCATACATGGAAATGGGAAAACAACTTCTGTAAAATCTATTTGGCTCTATGTTTTTATTTGTCAATAATTATAATTTTGAGCCCATAAACTAGTACTGCAAACTGCCTTACTGTCTATAATATAATACAATACAAATTACAATAAAGACCTGTAAGAGACCAAAATAAACAGTGCTAAGTAGAACACTGTTGAGTCCAGATGAACACACTGCTGCAGATAGCTTAAAATGAAGAGGAATTTGGCAAGAAGAAAGCTGATTAAGAAGGGAATGAAAATTCACAGTGAAATGGGTTTGCTAGTCATGCAGGAGAGCTGAAGGCTCCTGCAACACGTCTCAAACAGCTCACGCTGCTTTTTAGAACACAATTTTCCAGTTTCTTTTCCCTGGAGTGTGCCATTAGCTTTGGTCTTCCATTAACTTCCTTGGTAACTTCTTAAAAGAACTCTCTAGAGATGAACATGTCTCTGGAGGACAAATACCAGCTTGGAGAAATTGAACAAATGAGTGATTTTAGTGTGAAGCAATTTTGCTGTTTGTCTTTTTTATTTTAACTGCAGTCAGGGAATAGAAAATCTGGTATCTTATGTTTTTTGAAATATGGAACAGATATCAATCTCAAAATCTCATGATTAGTTCACATGCTGCACTGATCAGGAATCGAAAGAAACCAATTATAAGCTCTATCAGCCCTAGTATTTGAGATGGATGCTATTTCTAAAATGGGATCTTTTATTCTGCAATTCTGACTGTGAACTTTCTAGCCTTTGAGCTCTCTACATAATTTTCTCAAAATCAAATGAAAAATTCAGCACGGGCTTTTTTTCCAGGCATGGGTATCTCCAGGAATAAACTTTACAAATAATGTAGCCCCCATCTTAAATTATTCTTTTCCTTTATCCGAAGGAAGTACAACTAGAGATAGAGAAAAATCACTTCATCTCTTCAAGCAATATTTCCCAAGGCTTGTACAGCACTTTCTAGCAAACATTGTCAATTTTCAGACTCCTACTGTATTTAGAAAAAAGTTTTAAAAAATTATTATCATCTGTAATGTATCACAATATTTTGTATCTTGAGGAAAGTTATGAGTTCCAGGGTTCCTGTTGGCACAGCTCAAACATAGTTTTCTGAAAAGATAATGCTGCTTTAGTGTGATTTGGCTCCAGGACTCCAGAGCAGCACGTGGCTGCTGTTTGGGGGGTGCTGAGTTGCTCCTGCTCACCTTCTGCTCCACCAGGAGCCACTGCTCAGAATCTGATGTCTCACTCCAAAATACACACACACACACACACACACACACATGCAGATGTATTTATATACATATATGCACATATACATGCATACTTTTCATCTCCTTCATGAGATAGACACTCCAGGATGTGTCCTGGCCAATCCAGGACTCTTCAGGCCCTGCAGGCACAGAGGTGGTGGGCGTCAGGCTGGGATCAGAACTCAGCTGAGGAAACTTCCCAGCAGTGGCACCAGATTTAGGGGACATCCCAGGACATCCCAGGCAAGTCCTCTTGCTCTCTCCAGATTCCAAGTTACAACAAATGAAGCCAGATGGCCAAATATTGTGAAAGCTGGTTTGCTTCCTGACTTTTGTTTTTATGGTTTGCTGTGATGATGTGAGGATATGTCAGAGTGTTAGACAGCATAGCAGCTACCAAAAAAAAGACAGAGAACTGTTCTGGGTAGAAGGAGCAAAATCAGGCACAGACTGTGCTCATATCCTCCACCAGTAAAGTAGTCTCTCCTTTACTTGGGTGGCTTTACATAACAGAGGAGAAAAAGAACATACAATGATCAAAACTTTCCTTTAGCAAAGCCTTTCCAAATCGGTTGGTTCCCAAATTGTTGAGAATCGCGGTGGTTTGTGAGGTTATGATAATATTCTGCAGCACAGGGCATTCTCCTCTCTTTACCTCTCAATGTAAGAAATAGGGATCCAAGCAGACCTTACAGTTAGTAGGATTAAAGGAAAACTGATAGCATTTATACCTGAGTTACACATGTTCTATTTCATATAAAAGGTGTTTGCATGACCAAGAAACTTTTTCTTCAACTTCTGCTTTTCATATATTTTTGTTTAAAGAGAAAAACATTTTGTTTTATTTTACAGCTAGCCAATACAGAGGCAAAAAGTAGTTTGGCATTCAGTAGAAACCATTTGGTTAAGGAAGAAAATGTAAAAAATCCCATGTCTCCAAATAAAATTGTCTCTGTGAAAGCCCTCTGTGGGTGACAAGAAGATTTCTTTTCCTGAATATTTCATCCTGAATATCAGGATGATCATTATTATCTAGTTTTTCAGGAAAGAGTATATTTATTATTTTTTAATTCACATACAGAAATCAGGAACATACTATCTAGGATCAAGCTCTGAAACTTTCCCATTAAAATAGCCATAGTGATAAACAAGGCTGTGTTAGTGGGTTTTTGCTTTGCTATTTGTAAATCATCCAGTACATGGAAGTTTCCAACAAAGCTAATTACCTAGGCATTATAAGTGTACATTGCCAGCTCCATGCTGGATAGCTGAGCAAACATCCCCCTCTTGATGGGAGGGGATATCTCCTTGGTGCAAGCTGCAAGAATGCTGTTGGTTTTATTGTTTGGTGAAGGCAAAATGTAGCTTTGGGATAAAGAGATAAAATGACAGTTGTGGCTGTGACCAGTGTGCTATCATATCTTTTCTGTACAGAAAAGATAGACATAGCATGTTCCCCACATCGTCTAGGGCCTTCCAGCACTTCGAAGAAAACAGATGCAAATAGGATGGCTTTCATATAAGGCTTTGCTTTTGTGTTGCAGCTAGATTTTGTGGTTTTATAGTGTGTACACCACATTAGAGTCCTCTGTGTTCCACAATAATAATTTTTGTCTTTATCACTGTGCAGCTATTACATAATCTAGGAGCTTAGCTGAGCTCTTGCAATAGGTTATATTTTATTGACAATCAAAACCTAAGTCTTGGCGTTGTGGCAGGAGCTGATCTTTGCCTTGCAGTTTATTGGGCAATATTCAAGTTGTTCATACAGCTCTGTAGATATTCTGGATACTTTACAGACAGATATAACACCGGGCTCTGCCCCAAGGAATTTACACTCAAAATTCAAGGTGCCACAGGAGCAGAAGAGAAAGCAGATGATGTCTGAAAGGAAGACCGGGAGTAAATCACCAGCCTGTAGAGCAACATTAATGTCAGCATTCTGAATATTGAAGTCACCAAAAAAGCTGCTCTTTTTGTAGATTGTGTTCTTCTTTTCTCATTAAATATTCAGTTTTGCAGTGATGCTAATGTGTAAGCACTATGAGACCATGTAGGTAGCAGTTGCTGGAGGTCCAAAGTCAGGGGTCAGTGTACTAATCACAGCATGCTGCACCAGCCAAGCAGCCACGGGGTACCAGGCACAAGGCAGCAGCACTGCCCTGAGCATGCTGCTACCACATTGCTTCCACACAGCAAAATTCATCGCAGGACGCAATGCCAAATCTCTCGGTCAAGGCACTGCATGAAATAGCTTTCTCTTTGTCACCAAACAATTTTAAGGATACAGTCCAGCACAGTAGGGCTGTAATCTTGTTTGTTCTTTGCAGACACTACAATGCTCTGTAAAAGCCTTAGAGATCATCACACCCTTGTTATCTTAGCAGGTATGCGCCTTGTAATCTCGCTGTACTAATTGTTGAGAAAATGTGCTTGGTAGCCTACACCGGCAGAATCCCAATTGCCAGGGTAATTAATAGTGTTACAGGCTTCAAGGCCATAATGCTCATCAGTTATTAATTAGCAATTCATTTTGCTGAATAAATAATACTTATGATTGATGATGGAACTTGTAATTGGGCACTAGTAGTGTTCCTCAGGGGAGCAACTTCTCTGCTAGTATTGACTATGACAGTAACAGCTCAGAAACCCAAGATCATTTAAGAAAATCTACCCTAAACAACTGTGACACAATGAAAGCATTTACATTCAAGGTTGTTGGAAACATAGAACTTAAACATTGAAGACTTGCCTATGCCAACCAAATGCTACTATTTTTGTCTATTTTTCTTGTATGTTGCTTCACTTTAAGCATTGCCTCCTTATAAGGAAATTTCCTATATAATTTAATGGCATGCATCACACTATTTTTATGAGCTTTCAATATGCATTCTTCACAGATTCAGAAGATAGTATAATAAAGGAAATACTTCTCCAAGTACGATAACCAATTTAAAAGAAATTTGTTCAGATTAAGTCTATTTCAGATTAATAGATTGTGGAAATCACTTTCATTTTATATTAGTTGGCGCTACCTTTTGACATAAATGAAATAGATCTTATAACCTCCACCCCCATGATGGAGGAAGAAGCTGGTAAATAAAGCAATAAGCTGTTGGTTTTAACTAGTTAGTCAACAAAGACAAGTATGGGAGGTCAGCTGCTGACCAGATGCTGCCTTCAATTAATATTCCAACCCTTAAAGACATTTATCGTTCAGTTTAGAAGGCAGAGCAGCTGAGTCATAAAAGCAGCCCACAAAAGATATTTTAAAGCATTTATAATGACTAAATTGCTTCAAATAAATTAGCCCTGAAAATAAACATATTTTGTACAGCCTATGTAAAGCAAATTTCTTCTCCCTGTAAATTGCTTGGACTAAGTGGGAGTTTGTGTTTGACAAGAGCATACATTTGCTTCATTACTACATGCAGGTTATTTTTTTTCCCTTTGAAAAGGGTTAATAAACTATAAGATATCATTGCTAAGTAAATGAGTCCTGCACCCTTTTAAAGGAAGAAGATGCTGCTGAAGAACAAGTTAAAAAGAAACGAAGAGCCTGTGTTGTAATGCTAACAGGCAATTAACAAACTCATGGGTGTTAATTATCTTCATACTGTATCATGTTCAATTAGCTCAGCCCCTGCAACAAAGGCAACCATGAGCAATTGCTTTGATAGGCGTACAGTACTTCATTTGTAGTTAATCGGTTTAAGCCTTGCAGTTGCTAGGCTACACCAGTCTCCAGAGGTAAAAAGCTGCACAGATGCACTATGTTTAAATGACTACAGAGAACTGTTTAAACTCAAACCATGTATAACTCTTTATTGATTTTTCAGAGAAGATCTCAGCTCTGATGATAAGGTTTTGATATATTTTCCTGCTACAGCCGGTTCCTTGGAGTATTGCAGAAAAAATCTGTCAATATGCTTCTATTATGATCTCTTGATCTGTGGCTATAAAAACCTTTAGCTGCAGCCCTTATTATAAAATAATGGAAGAAGCGATATTTGATTTTTCCCCCTTTTTTTTCATCCTCCCACTCTATAATACATGGAGATTTTTTTCCCCAGTGCCTCTAGAACAAAATTAAAGTATGTTCCCTGTGTATTTCTGTATTAGAATAATACGGAAGAATTTCTATCACTAATTAATTTGATTGACTCTCAGCAGGAAAGGATCAGCTGTAGCATCATGAACTTTAACAATAACTACCAACTGATGGGCATTTCACATCAATAAGACCATCACTAGCCTCCCTCACCTGTCACCAGGCAGGGAATGAGCAATAACCACCCCCTGCAGATGCACTGCTTAGCTCTTTCTGCCCGATTAACAATTTATAATGGTGATCAAGAAACAGTCAGCGGCAAATCAAGACAACTGTCTGACTGCCTGTTTAATTGGCCTTGTTTGCTTTTTGATAAATGGCTCATGACTGCTATAGGCCTCTGTATTTTGACTTTTAATAGGCCACTGTGATTAGACTACCAACAGATACTAGGTCAAAGCTGAGGGAAGGTGCAAAAAATGTTAATTAATATCAATAATAGGCAATTATTAGTTAGACAGAAGGACCTACTAGCTGCGTGCTCTAATGACTCAGAGCTAACTTGAAGGGAAACAGTGCCAAATTAGCATAACTGTGTGTGCAGGCTGCATTGTGGATCCTAGCAAACATCTGTTATGTAATTCAAACACAATTCTTCCTTTTTGCATGATGCTCACAAAATTATCAATTCTTTTCAGCCATTTCAAGACACTAATGATACCATGGGGGTTACTGACCTCACAGTTGGGTTTTGTGTCTGCCCTTCGTATCAAGAGCTAAATTGCAAAAGTTAATATTTTAGGTGTGGTTTTGTAGATCTCTAAATTAGTTACTCCTGTATAAAGGTCACCAATACTCTAACTGGGGGAATACATGCTGAGCAATCATGTTAGTCCAAGTGCTGCTCTCACTACAAATAACTTTTCTTCTTTTAGGAAAACAAGCACACAAAACAATAACAGATACTGAAATATCTGTATATCTGCTATTTTGACCTGCTGAATAGACATGATGCAATGCAGTGGCATATGATCAGAGGGTCAAAATTCTGACATATGGGGATGGCACAAAGAAGAAAAGGAGCTCATTTGACTCTCTGATGGGTCTACTTTCCTATGATGGTTTTGAGGATGCTGGGTGTGTCACCTTCATTGCAAACATGAAATAGACAAAGCACACTCAAGGGCAGGGGAAGCACTTCAGTTACGGGAAGTGTTTTTATAGAAAGGTGATGGTCCAAGGTTTTAGGGGATCCTTTATTCTTGCAAGCTTAAACTCTAAGAGAGATGAACTCTTTTGATGTAGAGGTTAGAGGAGACTTAGTTGAGAGTGTATTATCTTGTAAGTAGTTTAGGGATTTTTTTCTCTTCACTAAAATGGTCAGAAATCCTTTACAGCAAAGAGTTAGTGACAATCGAGCTCTGGCATAGCTTTACTCTGGGTATTTCTGAGGCAACAGCAGTGCCCACTAATATGGCTGTGACACTGATGGGAATTTGGCCATGACTGAAGAAGATACATCAATGAAAACAGAATCGAGGATTCATTATGAAGCCCAAAAGAAACATCTGTGACTGAAGGCTCAGGAAAGTGCTGCAGTCTCTGTAGAGGCTTGCCTTGATGGAGGTGGAAAAACAATCTCCTGTTAAGGGCCATAACATCATCTATCTATCTGTCTATCTATCTATCTATCTACCAATCTACCAACCATCTCTCTGTGTCTCTCATTCCTTATCATTTTGTATCTACATCTCCTTGCCCAGATATAAAATCAACAAGTGTCACCAATCCCTGATTTGCCTGGTCAGTAACATATGCAGCACCAAGATCAGGTTGATGGATTGTCTGCTTTAGACAGAGCCTGGCTCTTGGAATCCCTACCCCTATATATGCTCCAACAGTTAGAAGTAGGGAATGATGCAGGTGCAGAATTTTCTTTGAGTATTTCAAAATTATTATAGGACTTATATTCTAAAGTTAATGGAAAAGACGGGCTTTCAGTGGCTGACAGGATGAGAGGTGTGCTGTTTGAGATGTCTTAAAAACAATAGCTGAGAAAGAGAACAGGCTTCTGGCACATCTTCTCTTGTAGGATTCAGGTGTCAGGCTGCTGAGAACCTGCAGTGCTGACTGATGGAGGAGGGAGAGAAGTGTTTTGTGCTCCCTCCTGTTCAGAGAGAGGAAAATGCAGGATTTGGAAGAAGACTGGTCACTGCTTGTAGGCTTGGACCAAGAGCTATCTATGACTCTGTCTGGGATGTGCCTTGGATGAGTGCAGGTGGCACATAGAAAAATAGCAGAATTGCAGCTCTGTAAGCAAAGGTTGGGTAGCAGTAGGTGTCTGATGCCTCCTTCCCCTCCTCACCTGCTCCTCTCTCCCTTGAACTTGAGTGTGCCTGGTGGAGACCACTCTTGGCTTCCAAAAAAATGCGGGGATCATAAATGCTTACATTTCTCATTTTTCTCTTGTGACTGGTGTCTTATTCAGTAGCTCCCTTTCTAGGGTGCCACAGACTTTAGTAGTGCTGCAGTTTGGCAGTGTGAAGGTGTCTTGATTTCTGCTTGGCAGCCTCATGCTTGGCAACCACAAATCTGCAAGAGGTCACCTGGACTGAAAGGGAATCATAGTGGGCACAAGCACACATGACCTCCACTTACTATGAAGGATGTTCAATATTGAATTGTTTATTTGCAATAGAAAAGTACATGGAGGCCTCAGATAAGAATTATGGGATAATCCTGTGGTGAAAATACCTGAGTAAAATACCTTACACTTGAGTGTGAGAACTAAACAAACAAGGTAGGAAGAGATGTTTCCACTTCCTAGCTGGAAGCAGAACAAGTGACTGAGGCAGGATTTGTTTTCTTTCCTACCTCCTGAGCTCCAGCCCCAGGTCTTAGCCAGGGAACTGTCCTCCTAAATACATCAAAAACTTCCTACAGTATTTTAAGTAAGCAATGTTTATGGGCACACATATAACCTGAAAACATATTGGTTTTCTATTGACATGCATAGCCTATATTTTTGTATTTACAACAAATTGAGAATGAAAAATGTGACTTCAAAAAAGTATCTCCTCACTTAGAATTGTCTTCACTTTTGATTTTAGGGTTGAGGAAAGGGAACAGTGGGAATGATAAGAAAACGTATCAGCTAAGTGTTCCAGGCAGTAGTGACCACTTTTCATCTCCTAAGGAAGATATTTTACTCCTTATCAATCCACTCAAGTTTCACTTACATGAAGAGAAAATTGCTTTGTACTTCCAGTTTTTGTAGCCAAAATGTACATTGCAATGCTTATCAGCTGAAGGAGTCATACATGTTAGTACTTAAATTTTGAATTTCTAGTTGATGCAAAATTGAACCATCATAGGGGTACACTGAAAAGTGATAATTTTCAGGCTTTAGAAGAGCTTGTTTCCCACAGAGAAGTCTTTATGATGAGTTTCATAAAGAAAATGTGACTAAAGGTGTGAAGTCTGCTACAGAGTATTTACATTCTTCATTTAATTTGTGATTTTTTTCAGCTGTGACTGTCATGTTATTACAAATATTACTATTTACACACAAAACTATCTGACTTCAGTAAGTCTTGACTGTTTCAGGCTAGGTTATTCCATCTTTTATAAAGAAAAAAATTCATTATCTACAACTGAATATCTCTTTCTTTTGAAATTTACATGGAAAATTTGAAGGCGTCTGACAGAGTAAAACATTTGAAAAGAAATTAGACTTCTATTTAGACAGGATTTGTCTGGAAAGTAATTTGTTTAATATACTAGAGCTTTGAAATCTTCAGGGCATTTAACTTTAGTTCAGTTGTTGTCTGTTATCTCTCTCTTAAGCATTCTTGATGTCTAGAGATTTAAACATTAGTCTGGAGGAAGAAAACAAAACCAGCAGCCTCCTTCTGTAGTGTATGTACCCTGATTGACCTTTCTATGTTCTCATTTATTTTGCATAAATTATTTTACTAACCTCATTAGGGAAAGAATTGTGAAAATGTATAGCTTATACAGCATGGAAGCATTGCACTGAAAATCATGCATGATACAACACGTGTTGGTACACAAGGACTATTGTTTGAAGAGCTGTGGGAGGTTTTATTTTCAGTAGAATAATCTGGCCCAGCTGTTAGGTGTATTCTTTTGCTTTCCAGTTCCCTCAAATGATGTGAAGTGAGTTTTAGAGTGCATAGAGAAGTCTCCTTCAACGTTCAGGTCTGCTGAAAATAGATCACAAGAGCCCTGTGCTGGAATATTATACCTCTGTTATGAGGTCCTGTTCTTTCAGGTCCATTCTGACTAAACCTTTTCTGAGATGCTCTGAAAGGACACATTCTCTTCATCACACATAACCCCAGGAAGTTATTCTTGGGTTAATGAGGAGCCTAGAATATATACATATTCTAAAACATATAAAATAATACAAGGGTTTTTTCCTCACATGATCTTTGGTTGTCATCTAAACCATCTCTTGTGGTCCTCTGGGGACAAGGTTATAGAAAAGTGCAGGAAGTGATTGTCTTCTTTTCAAAAAGGAATTTGATAAATTTACTTTGGTGTGAAAGAAGAAGAACTCTGCAATTCAAAGAATTCATTGAAGTATGAGTAAAGTATTGTAAGTTAGCTCTACTAGCTGTGCCAGAAACAGAGGAGTTTACTCTGTAGGTCGGATTGCCATCTTCCTATGAATCCTAAATTACTGGCCATTGATACTTGTGACTGTGAATTTCTGTTCTAGATGAATGTGTTTGAAAATCTTTGAGCAGAAACTTTAATTAACTGGATGTAACAGGCTCCACTAAGCTCTGAAAAAATGGTTGTTGTCTGAAGGTAGTCAACATTTTCCATATTAAATATGCTTTTATTGTGTAAAGTAGTTCAATGGAAAACATACTCTCAGCACAGTGTAGAAGCCTCATGTGACACTGGAAATAATGAACACCTGTATTGCTCAACTTCCCATGTCAAAACTTAGTTTGAAAGTTCTTTGGTTTAATTTCTATAAAAGCAGAATCATGGAATCATTAGGGTTGGAAGGGGCCTCTGAAGATCTTCCAGTCCAACCCACCTCACAGTGAAAAGCAGTCCTGATAATTTTTGTTTCTTTGTATATTGTAGGAGACACATCAAACACTTTATATCCAACATGGTCAGTTCAGGAGGCTTGAATTTCTCCTCTTCAAAATTTGTTTCATGTTTGGCTTTTGAACAAAAAGGTCTCTTCTGGAAAGCTGTAAGCTTTGGAAAGTTGGTTGTGCATATCCCAGTTTTACAAATAGCAATGCAAAGTGGATTTGTCTGGTTTTGTTAGAGCAACATCAGAAAAGTCCTTTGTCTTTCCAAAACAATATTCCATTTTTCATGGTCTCTTGAATGAGATTTTGACTATTGCATACATAAAGTGAGAAAGTGTATGTTATTAACACTATTATTAAAATGCATGTTAAGCTATTTATGGATTTAATTTTAAAGATTTATGACTTTATAAGACTTCCATTTTATTAGCTATTTTTTTTTAAAGCAATAGAAAACACTTCATCACAAGCTGTCATTTCAAAGCACTGGGGTGAGATTTGGTAAGAGATGTCTTTATCTCCTCTGTTTTGCACAGTCTGTTCATTGGCTGCCTGTTACCCCACCTCCTTGATAAGATAATAGTAGGGGTCTAGGTCATTATAGCTTCTGGCATGATAATGGATTAAAAAAAAAATCCCCCAGAGATTTGTAGTAGTAGTAATTTGTGTTCAAAACACAGATTCTACAGTCTTAGAACAACAGAATCCATGAGAAATAGTTTTGATTTCCTGGAGCCATAACAACCAGCCCTCCTAGTACTTTGCCTTGTGTTTAGCAGGTTTGGTATGGCAAGCTTTGAAGACATTCTGCTACTCTTTTTGTGCTGTGCTGATGAAAATGACTCTCTCCTTCTATGCTTTCCTGATTCTTAAAAATTACTGTCCAGACCACAAGTACTAGAGGTTTGTGAATGTGGGTGGCATGGTGTGGGTATAGATTGATGTAATAGCTGTAGAGCATTGAAATGAAAACCTGAACCCAGCTACAGAAGATGAAATTAGGGCATGGTTCTGGTTGTTAAGATTAGAGAGGGGTTGAACTAAAGCCCTCTAAATTCAGAACAAATACAGATCTTTGCATTTCTCAGTTCTTTCAAATTGAAGTTATCGGGGCACTTAATCTTGAGTTCAATTAAAATATATTTTAAGGCATAATGTATTTCAAAAAATTTTTCTTCATCTCAAATAACGTTAGAAAACCCTCCAATGAACAATTTCAAGTGCATTGCTCTCGTGTATTTTGGGTGATATGTACCTTTTGTTACAGATAAATTACCAAATAGAGAAGTGTCAGAGGGGGAAGTTCTCTTTATATTAAGTAATGATCTCAGAACTTTGTACTAGAATTTATGGTTACATGCTGTGAAGAAAGTACAGAATTTCAGATGCTACTAGTATGAAAAATACAGTCCAGCAAAGATTAAACAGCCCCCCCCCCAAAAAAAAACAAAAAAACAACAAACAACAAACCCCCACAAAAAACTGGAAGAGGAAAGTAAACAACCTAGGAAGCATTTGGAGCCAAGTAGCCCACAGTAGCTTTTTTCTTCCCAAACAATGTGTTACCTTGGTATAAGAATTACATCATCTTTATGTATTTTATCATTCCTGATGAAAGAAAGAAAAATTGGAGGAACAAAATGAGAATTCTTGATACCTGGGGATTTATTTTTGACTGGATTAACATAGCAACAATGGCCTTTAGGGGGACTTTAGGGGGACTGATGAGGTTGCATGGTTGTCCTCAGACCTAGTCATGTGCTGTGAACTCAGATGCACAGGATGCACTTGGGAGGAAAGTAAAAATTCTGTTCTCATCTAAGCCGAAATCCTGTAAGACTCATTGAAAACAAAACCCTTCAAGTGTATCTATTTAATCTGTGAGACCAGATACAAGATTAATTTGAATGTACTGCTAATCTATAGATCTCAGGACACCAGAGGTTCTCGTAGGGACTGCCTAATACGCTGCCTGCCACAGCCATGCTCACACAGCTCCTGTCTGAAGAGACCTGAGCATCTGTGCTCTGTAAACCAGCCTTGCCCAGAGGCTTAAAACTGCTTTAATTTTGTTTTAGACCCAGAGCGCACAAGGTGAGTGGCTGGACCTACTTTCAACATACTTCAGCTTTTCCTTTGGACTGAGCAGATAGAGCAGGAAGGCCATTCTTATTTCCCAGTATAGGTACTCTCTCTTATGAGGTACAAATTAAAATCATTGCTGTGAGAAGGAAAGGTCTGCCATGTAACTTCTTGAGAATTTTCATCTTGTCATCCAAAATCTTTCTTAAGTAAAATTACAGCTAGTTAAGAAGTTAGACTTCAGAAGAAGAAGAGTCTCTCCTGAATGTGCAGTTTGGTGGGATCAAGCTTAGAAGAATGGATGTCTGTCTGAATTGTCTGGTACCATTTATGATCACATAAAAGCCCACAAACAGCTAAGCAAATTAAATCATATTGATTTCTGCTTTTCTGGGAGAAGAATATTCTCCTCTTGGCCAGCTCAAAACAGTCTATCTATTCTATTATTTTTATGTCTTATGCTTAAACTTTTACATTCTTGTCAAAATTCAGCTATGTTTTAAAAAATGAATCCTTGTTCAATGTTTTTGCAAAGTCTTTTTCTGGATGAAGTTCAGATAAAGGATGCAAGGAAATGCAGCATCTTCACCCAGCAGCTGGGTGAAGACTGCAGGTTTCCAAGCCAAATGAAATTAAACAACCAATTCTACCACCTTAGCGGGGGGGAAAAAAAGCCAATGGCACTTTGTTCTCGCCCTTTACTTACAAAATCTATGCTCAAAATAAACCAAATGGTTTCTCCCAGAGCACAGAGAACCCCAGACTTTGAAGGGCAAGCAGGGCACCTTGTAGCCCAGTCACCGTGCTGCTGGTCCCCAGGGCCCGTCACGAGAACAGCTCTATTCCACTTTGCTCGTGGACAAGTCATCTTCTGAGACTGCCTTGGGTGAAAGGCTTGTCACTGAGGACAAGTGCCTCCCAGATGTTATATGGACCCCATGGCCTGCTTATCTGGTTTTATATATGGTCTTTCCCTTGCACTTGGTTAGGCATCTTTGGCTTCCCAGATTTTCAGACCATAACTTAGGCTTCAACACCATCTCTATTTGTACCTTTCAAGCCTTTTCCACTATATGTCATCTCTGCATAAATAAAAATAAACTGTATGTTAAGTATATCATAAAATCTGCTGGTACATCCATAATTTGTTCATCCAGCCACAGATCGTGTTATAAATAATTGTCCGTCACTAGACTCTATTTTCAGCAGTCAGGCTGTAGCTGTATCTTTCCTCAGGAATTGTTCACCACATTAAAAATTACCACATGGTTAACTAATGTTCTGTTTAGCATTTTTGCAAAGAATAATTGACACAGATGCACAATCAATGCTGTCTATACAAACTCAAATTTAGCTGTTTCAGCTCTCATTAATGCAAAAAAATTGCATGAAATGCTATATTCTCATGGTGAAAAGTTTAATAAATGAAGCCCAGTTCTGCTTTTCTGTCTTTTCTGTTATGCAAAATAAGTTAGGATGTGTCTTTGCAGTAGCGAAGTGTTTTTTGATGGGAGAGGTTTTGTTAAAAAAAGCTTTGGATGGGCCAAATACATGATCAAATTTTCAATGGATTTCCAGGATTTCTTTTTATTAATACAAGTTAGTTGTCAAATTTGAATTCCATTCCTTCATTTTAATGGCTAGTATATTTTAAAATGAGAGAAGCTTAATTGTGACATATGAAAGTGCTTATTTGGGGTAGATTTTTAATTTGATTGCTGTCTGCCCTGCTGCATAAATTGTCTCTTGGGTATGGATTTTTAAGTGTGTGTGTTCTCCTTTACATTTCACTGTGTGACAATTCCTCTTTACCCATCCTCTCCATCCTCTGAGCAAGCCAAGAGCAGACAATAGATACATACTAATGGAGCTGTGTACTTGCCATCTGTAAGAGCAGCTGCTCTCCTGCATCTGTACAATATGTTGGAACTGAGAGCTTCACTAATCTGCATAATAAGGAGAAGGCTTATCCCACTCTAGCTAATAATCGCAAGCAATCGATGCACTTCATTCCCCCACTGTAGAACACAACAAAGTTTCAATATGTTTGCATATTCTCCAGATATCCAGAGGTCAAGCAAAAGAATGGACTGCTCATTCTGCCTCGAGCAATAAAGAAAATTCCATCCTCTGTCATTTGTGAAACTGTTACCAGCAAACCCCCATTACTGTATTCTTATTTTGCAATTCAAATAGAAAATAAAAAACTTCAAGATCCAAATTAAAATATCAGTACATCCAGTCAAGCATATCCTTTAAACTGTCTGTAGTATTGAGTGTTTGGGGTTTGTACTGTGACCTGTTTCTCTAACCTTGACCCCTCTGAAGACATTGAATAAGCTAGCATAGGATTTCTCCACCCTATGTGCTACTGAACATAATCCGTACAGAGGAGTGATGGTGGTTAGCTTCTTTTGCTACTAGTATATTACATACAAACACTTTTATATTGTATGTAATATACACTAGAATATTACATACAAATTCTCTTCTCTTAACTGCTGTGCTCATAGATGATGAATTTGAAATTCATGGCCATTTCAGAATGGGAATTTGGTTCATGACTCCCACAGAAGCAGAAAAGCCTGTAATGCTGTATTACACTGAGGAACAACAGAATGAGGGGAAAAATAGGCTGAGAGCAAGTGATAAGCAGTATTTATTTTCATTTCATTTACAACATTGGGGTGAAATGTCTATCTCATCTCCAGCATCCTGGAGGCAGCAAGGTTGAACATAGAAAAATCATGAGAAAATGTTCACATAGAAAATAGAAAAGTAAAATTTGAAGGTAAATATCTGAAGTCCTGTTACAAAGGCATCAAAACCAAAAGCCATTCTCTGATTTCTTAGGAACCGGTTGCAACTCCATGTTTTCTAATATTGATAGTTTGCTCTAGATTAAATGAAAGAGGCAATTCTGAAAGAAAACCGAATGCAATAGCATTTAAAATATTGGAGTAATTTGCAGTCCGTCTGGAATAAGTTTATTTTCCTGGCAGCAGCAGGAGCTGTAGCTAGCAGCCTGTGGAAGGTGGCAAACAAGTCTTCCTTCCCTCTCTCCTGGAGGAGAATTGTAACAGTTCTCACAGTGACTCCCTGGCACCTTCCCAGCTATTCCAATGTATTTATAGAGCATAGCAACTGGGGTAACAACTGGCTCAGGAGCAGTGCCTATATTAATCTATGAACCTGTTGTGGCTAGTAAAGTTCATAGGACAAAAGCTATGACTCGTGGGGCAGAAAAGATTTTTAAAACCTTAATGGGAGAATCTCTAAGGAGGGTGGCATCTGGCAAACCTCTTGGAAAATGTGTGAATGTGTGTGCGTATGTGCTCTACAAACCTAACCAGGTAACTTTTCATCTCCAACAGGATCTATTGTTTATGATCAGGCCCAGCCATAGCTATGTTTAGAAGCTGCAGTCAGCTTGTTTTAGCCCCAACAAACCATGTTTTTGGTGGGTGAAGACCATGTGTCCTAAGGACTAGAAATGCTGTGCATCAGAGCATGCCTCGAGCAGCTTTGCTTCATGCCTGTGCTCACCTCTCCCAGCACAGGGAAATCCTTGTGGCAGCACTACTCACTTCAGTTAAGCAGCATGTAAAAAGCTCATTCAAAGCAGGAAGTGCTGGGAGCTGGCCATGATTATTTTACTTCTCAACAATGTGGGTTTTTTCCTTTGCACACTGATAGAAGGAATCAGATATTAATTATCTCTGAATTTTAGTTTTCAGACTATGAGAGACTTATCTTGAAAACATAAATAAAAACATGCTCCAAATAAGGTAAAGTTTTTATATTAAAATCAATCTGTTATTATTTTTGCTGTTGTCACAACAATCAGGGTTTAAACACAAACATTGGATAACACTGTGCCAATGATTCTGAAGATCATACCTGTGAGAAACTTGAGTGTATTCTGAATGTTGTATACTTGTGTGTATTTGTGAGGCTGCAGACAGTACATACACAGGTAAAAGGGGAGATAACACCCAATCATTTGTGACAAAAAGGGGATTTTTTTGAAGAGTATTTATTTGTATTCTGGCTCTGGTTCTGGAACCCAGGCAAGCAGTTGGTGTTTCCCACCTGTGTCCGTGGATAGCTGTCAAAGCAGAGTTTAGAGAAACACATTAAATTATGTGATTTTTTAAGAAACTTAATTCCCCACCCCCCAAAATCCAGAGTTTTGTGATGTCCTGGACACATAGGAGGTACTTCAGTTTGTCTGTTATGTTATCATTCAATACTGCCATTCTTGCTGCAGAGGAAAACTGCAGTAGATCTTTTTGCATTTCACACTCTTTTGATTCACTGAGCTCTGCAAAGTGGAAGAAAGCTTGGGAGAAAACTCAGATTCAGTGGATTTGGGGGTGATATGACACTCACATATCTGCCTTTTCAATACAGTCACCCAGGGTCTTTGCTCACATTATGCTTAAAAAGGAAACAGTAGCTCTAATGGAGGAAAATCAACAAAACCCAGTGGCATCCCCAGATGTCCACGCTCCATTCAGTGACTGACAAATGCATAGCAGATGGTACAAGTGCTCCCGGATGTATTTACAGATCAATGTAAACGTAAATAAGTAACTAGCAGCAAATGCAAGCACCTACCCTGCTGCTGGTGCCTTGGTGGCACTAATGAGTCTGACCTGACTGGAAACACAGAGGAAGAAAAAGTTTGCTTGAAGTTACTTGTCCTAATGGATGGAAGGGAAATGGCAAATCTTACAAGCTCAAGCTCCTTTTATTCCTAATGAGAATTTCAGAGAAAGTTAAATGCACTAGTGAGTGGTTTTGCCACCTCCTTCACTGCAGGTGCAGTGATCCTGCCTCAGTGTAAGGTCGGAGCTCATTTTTCCCACCCTCCGTAAGTAAGAAAATGTTGAGCAATGTGCAGACTTACCAGATGCTGTGAGCTTGACAAAAATAGTTTTTTCTCTGCAATGAGTTCTCCATTTTCTAATGATGGGAGAAGAAGGGAAAGATGTGTTTGGGTTTTTATTTCCCCATAAAAGAGCAGCAGTGGCTTCACTGTGGTGCCAGTGGCAGGGACCCTGTGGAAAGCTGTTCCAGCCCATCTCACTGCGTCTCACCAGGCTCCACCCCGGGGTTTGCTAAAGCAATGAAGGACCACTGCCTATCAAAGCAGAATTTTACAGGTTTCCTGTTTTAGAGGAGGCTTGTTCTCCCCTAAAGCTAATCAAACAGGAGGAAAAAAAAATCACTAGAACATTTTCCAGTGATGTTGTTTTCACAGCCATAATTATGACATGCTCTATAAGCACATGTGGGCACTGTGTGTCTGCCACTGAAAGACCTTGTTGTCTAAATAGAAGTGTTTTCTTTGAAGCTTCTAGGTGGGCAGAAAAAAACCCAGAATTCCCCAGCTTGCCTTAAAAGCAAAGCAGCCTCGCTTGCTTGGCCCCCTGTTCCCTACTTGCATTTTGATGCTGTCGTCATGTCTTCTCCAAAACCAGTAACACAGAAATCTTGTACTTCAGACTAATAGACTTATTACTTGTGAGATGGTTCACATACTTGAAACACCTCAGTAAAGGCTGTTAGAAACATTAGTCTCTGGAAAATCTGGGTTAAAATTTTTGCCCCATGAAATCCATTACAACAACCTGCTACTCAGACTGAAAAAAAAGTTTATCTGTGTGTGGGAATGGTTTGAAGTCCCACAGCTACCAGCATGACCATTTTTGAAATGATCTCCTCCAATAAAAATTTCTGAATTCAGACTTCTTTTCAATTTAGAAATATTTCTCTAGCTATGTAAAACTGGAATATTGTGACTTGCTCGGTTTCTCTGAATTTGAACCTGTCCCTGTGATTCCTCAGTGTAGGATGAGATTACTGGACAACCTTATTTTAGGATGTATATTTTAGTATGGATGTATTGACAAATTTAGCCTCCTATTGTAGCACTGAGTTGAATATTTATTTGACCTGTGAACTTTCCAGAGCTACTTTCAGATTTCATCAAGGAGGTTTTGAGAGCTTGAGGAATCATTACTCCATGCAGGAATTTGATTCATTATCCTCACTCTTTAAAATTAGCACCATTTGTCTGTTTTAAAATTGTGTGCCTTGAAGTTCCAGTTCTTAATAACACCAACCCAATAAGTTCTATATAGTTACAAAAATATTGATTTTCAACATGTTTTGAAGTAATAGATGGTCTTAAGAATACAACCACACAGAAATGAACATCTCTCAAGGCAAATTGGCTCAGTGGAGTTTTTTCACTCAACTTCAGTGGGCCCAGGATTATCCTCTTGTGCTCACAAGCATTAGGAGATTAAGCCTTTGTTGGATAGTTATGATTCTTCCTCTGATGAATATATTGCCTGGAAATCTTACTTTTTATGATTTTTTTTTTTTAGTTTTTATATTTTGTATTGTACAGAATAAAGGTTTAGACCCTGACTATGGACCTAAAATCTAAACAGAATCCAAGGGAAAAAATCAGATGGTGTTAAACATGGGAGTCTGACATAAGGACAACAGTATTGAAAGTGAAAAAGAGGGCAGTGACCAAATACAAATTCCAACAGTAGGAGCAGTGATTGGAAAGCTCAAATGCCTTGTTTTTTCCTTGAATGGACCTGTTTTCCTTAATCTCTGTCTGAAACAATTAGCATCTACAACTGGACAGCATTTACTAAATGAAGCCTTCTCTTCCTGCAGTTCTTTGGTTTCAAAGTTTAAATATAGTGTATCCTTTACCAGTGACTATTTCAATTTGCCTTCCTGTTAACTCCAGTCTGGAATGCACTCTTGCATCCATGCTCAGGTGGTGGGGTTTTGTTTGTTTGTTTGTGTATTTGTTTGTTTTGGGGGGATGTATGTGTGGGTTTTCTTGTGTTGGCCATTTTTATCTCTTAAATGCATTTTAGCTGGAAAAATTGAAGGGAGATGTACTGCAAAATTGGAAAAACAATGCTATGCGTGGAAGAGAGAAGACAACTTTTGATTTTTACTTTGCTGCTATTTTTCTGTGCCCATATTCACCCAAAGGCATAATTGCAAGCCACGACATTATGCCTAAAGTACAGCTGAAGGCAGCAACCTCTGCTCAAGGTGCTGGGTGAAATTTGCAGCTTCTGTGGCACAACACTCAGTTCCTGGGAGCAGCCCTTGCTGGTACAAGCTGTAGCCCATATGTTTAACTGCATCATAACTGGAGCCTTTGTGATCCTGGGTAACCAAATTTGATCCTCTGTTTCAATTTTTCCATATGCCAAATGAGAATATTGACACTTTAATCACAGAAATAGAATGGAATTAAAGATTCAAGTGATACAGTGCTCTGAATTGAGAAAGTACCAAACTATGCCAAATAGTGTTCTTGTA
Source organism: Pycnonotus jocosus (assembly GCA_013400435.1). NCBI lineage: Eukaryota > Metazoa > Chordata > Aves > Passeriformes > Pycnonotidae > Pycnonotus > Pycnonotus jocosus. The sequence continues at coordinate 199,027 of VWYP01016378.1, forward strand.
AAATATGCATTTATAAAATAACCACTAATTCTTACAAAGATTAATTTAATTTCCTGGGAATGCATTTTTATAAGGCCGCAGAAGGTCTCCTGTGATACTGTGGATAGTGTTAAAACTCCTCTAGCAGTTCAGCATGAATTATTTTCAAAACCAAAAATTAGCATGAGCTGTATGGTATCTCTAAATATCCACCTATCTGGATATAATTTTAATTCTATTCAATTTTTTTTTTTTTTTTGTCTTCTAAAACACCCAGAAACTATCAACAATATCTCATATCAGCTGTATTGATGGTATATCACTTATGGAGTACATGTCAGATTTGGATATGTTTCTCTGTGCAGCATCATGAAGATGTCCCTGACCGAACATTCCACCCACAGCAGAAAACTGAAGAGTACTGAATGGGGAGGAAAAGCTGAGTTTTAGGAGAAAAGTGGTGTGCCCACAGGACATAGCAGCCTGGGTGAGTCATTTTCCCCTGACCTTTTGGCAACCTAAAGTAGGCCACAAGAGATCAAAGCCAGCTCAACCATCTTTACAGAGTAATGGACTAAATAGGTCACCCATTAGTGATCTTGTGCTTAAAAAAATAGCTTCAGATGTATTTCAAATGGCCTGACACCTTTTGTACAAAAGTCTACTTTCTTGGGCTGTGTACAATTAAACAGGATTTGATTTGCAATACAGTTCTTAAAATATAGGAAAGCAAAAAAAAATACAACTGTGTATCACAATACTCCCTTTGCCAGTGTTAGATACCCAGTGAAAAGGAAGCTCATGTTTTTCAGTGTAGTTTGAAAGTAGCACCTTTCAAAAGACAAATGCTGCCATGAACCTTTAAAGTTATTTAGCCTTTCCTTAGCTCTGTGTTATAATGATTTGTTCTGTTTGAAAAACATGCAGCAAGGGAGTATATTTTCAGTTCTATGATATGTGGTGTGTGCTTACCTCCAGGAATATGAGCTCGTGGTGCTGGAGGAGGCTTGTACACACAAGAGCAGCAAAACCTCTTGGCTTAGAAATTTTAACAATGCTACTAGCAGCAACAAAAATCAGACCTTCTTGCTTTTAACTTGGATCAAGGGAAAAAAAACAGGGAAGTGAGAAAGACTCAAAGATATTGAATAATTGGTAAAGTCAAATTAGATTTTAAATGTATTGGGTCTTCTGCCTATAAATGCAATGGACCATTTTTTCCTCTCACTTGCACCATTACGATGCCAGCTGAAATAAATGATGCTCCTCTTTTTAGTCTATGACATTGTAGTGATGCCATTTCACACATCTAATGGGAGCACATTTTGCTTGAATAAGCCTATTAAAAAAATTCCTTGTTTTTGTTGTACCAATGTATGCTGTGTGTGACAGCACAGCAGGTGGCTGCATGGAGGTGAACTCTAATTAATTCAAATCAAAAAGTGAGAGACCCGGATAACAAGCTCTACAATTAGCAAATTACATCAAGTGTATGCAACCATCCATCAGGAAGTAGCTGCCTGGACACCAGTGGTAGATCCAGCCAGTTCATGACTGTGGCAAGCCCTTCCCCAGGGGAGCAGCTGCCTCTCTGTCACTGCCACCACTGTCCAGCCAGGCTGGATGGCCCGGGCTGTGACCTGCCTTGCACTGGGTGGAGCTCCATGGACTTGTTGTGACCACCCATTTTATGAGGAAATAAACTAGTGAACAACAGTCAGAAATAAAATGGGTGATTGTCTTAGCTCCTTGTCGTTAGAGTGTCCTGAGCTGTGCAATGCACTCAGGAATAGTGTGGCCTTACACTCCCTTTTAAAAGCTGTGCTGTGAGGACTTCACTGGCCTTTTCAAAGTACCTATAAAATGTAGGAAGGGCTTGAGGGAAAAGATTTGCTCCCACCATAAATCAAAAGTGAGCAGACAAAGGTCAAAATACCAAAAGCCACAAGAACATTAACACTTAGGATATAAAGATTTCCTAAGAAACTAATGCGTGCTCTTTCCCCAGATAAAGCAGACACCTTATCTTTGGGAGTTTACAAAATGGAGCCAAGCTATACAAGTAACCACTTAACTAAACCAAGGCCTGGATCTTTTAGCAGTCTGCAGTCATTAAAGCTCTCGGAAAGTCTCCCAGGAGCCAATATGCTTGCTTAAGTATATGCTGTAAAAGGTCCCTGAGATTTACAAGGAACTGCTCCATGCTAAGCTGGGCACCATCTGATAAACAAGCAATTTTAGCTCCAGGCTAAACGATGCTCTTTGAGGCTTTGATTTACAATGCTGCAGATGATATATTTGTAGTTCTAGGATAGGTTCTGCTGTGGACCTGCTGTGATTACTCATCCATGAACTAAGTTAGGGCTCAGATCTTCAACTAGGAGGTCAGAAAATTGTCAGTGGAGCAAGAAATGTTTGATAAGGTTTATTTAGATGCTAACCACATTAAAAAAACTAAATTAACCAAAGAGAGGTGAACAATTCTTAAGCTTTCTAGGGAGTAAGCCTGGGTTTTTCCTCCTTTTTTTTTTTTTTTTTTTTTTTTTTTTTTTTTTTTTTTTTTTTTTTTTGTGGTAACCTAATCTTAAATGTATTTTGAGTGAAAAATATATGAAAGTAACTTCCAAATTGACTTTCTGGACTAATTTTACTTTCATTAGGCTATTTTTTTTTTCCAAAAGAGGGATGCATCTAACATTTTAAAAGAGAAAATTCTGCCTTCTATTTTATGAATTTTTTTCAATCCTGCTATACTTCTCTCTAACATCTAAAAAACAACTTTGAAAGAATCAGCACAAGAGAAATCACATTAACTTCAAAAATTTAGATTAGAATTCCAGGCAGCCTTAGGGGGAAAGAGCAAGAAGGAAAGGAAGCAGAAGCTAACATTTCAGGAATGTGTGGCTTTCACATTTTTTTTCACTGATCCCAAACAGGTGGGCCCAATCCTGCACACTGCTGGGTGCCTCCTGAGGTGTGGTGAGTCATCCCAACTGCAGTTAAAGCTGGAATGTTTTAGACATTCCTTTAACTTTGCTGTCAGGAATAAACAATTCATGAATTTTAAAAAATGTGATTTTAATCTTGCTGCTACATGTATTAGGATTTTTTTTTTCCTCCAGAAAAGAGCACAGATCAAGCATTTTAAAAAACGAGTTAAACACAAAATTTTAGTTCAGAAAAAAATAACCTTTATTTATTGCTTTTAAATGGAATTTATGTGTTCTGAAATTCTTTCCTGTAATACTAACTGTTGATCTTACCTAAATAATATGTCACTGGAAAAGCCTGGAAAATATGGAGGTTTTTTTGATATCACAAAAACTGTAGACAAACTTTAAAAATGTACCTAATATTTTGCTTCTGTTTCTAGGTTGTTTTCAAATGCAAACCTTAGACTTTTGAAAACTGTGCATCTGAAGATTTTCCAAAATGCTTTGCTTTTAAAGTCTAGTTTTAAAAAATATTTCAAACACAAAATTTTGTTTCACTTTTAAACCTCTCCATCCTTGGCTCCGTTAGATGCTCGGTCCATGAAGCCCTCTGCCATGGAAGCGCAGCTTGCCCTGAATTCGCTCCACCTTGGCTTCCTGCAAAGTTCAACTGAATTTATATTGAAGTTTGTAAATCATTATGATTTCATAATGCAAAGGAGGCTTTGATCACATGAACATATGACTGGAAGCAAACAAACCATGTTGTTTCACAAAGCCTCTGGGACTCAGCAGTCGCAGAAGGGATGTTGCCAGCTGTACTTGGGGAAATTCATAACAAGATGTTTTCATTTTTAGCAAATACTGTGCAGAATGTGCATGTGCCAGTCAAGGTACTCAGGTAACGCAATCTTGTGTTGTGTTGTATGACAGCCATTAAATTCAGAGACGGGGCACTTATTTAAATATCAGGGTTATAGGCAGGGTCCAGAAATCGTTAAAATTGCAATTGCAGTCACATAAGTAGCAATAACTGGAGTTAAGACTCCAAAACTATTATCTTTACTCATTTTTCTTACTATAAACCACTATCTTTTTCCTTTTTTGCAATGTATTTTTCTTAGATTCAAACTTAGAGTATGATATTTTGGCTGGAATCTCTTAGTACAGTTAAATCTGGCCTGTGAACCTAAGAATCAATGTGGGGGTTTTTCCTAGTGTTGGTTTGCTTAGGGTTTTTTTGGTATGTTTGTTTTTTGAATGTCAGCTGATTCATGCCACCCCTTAAGTAAAAGGAAACACCCTGGGTTTTTTTTTCTGCTCAAAATCTAGGTGCAACTAATTAAGTCCTGCATTTTCTGCAGATATGCATGTGACATAAAACAAATTGAGGGTTGAGTCTGATAATGCAAATATCTTACAGGATTCTGCTTCACAAATCTCCCTATTAAAGTTTGAACAACTTCAAGAAAATAACTTGTAATTTCAATTGTTTCAACACTGGGAATTGGCTATTTTCTAGAGGGTGTGCTTGTGTAATTCCTAGTGACATCAACAGGGCTTGTGGATCTGCAAATGAGGTCCATATCTGTCTGTTAGATATATAATATACAAAATACAATATCAAGGTTCAGTTGGCAATGTAAAAGGTCACTTAAAAGAGGCTTAACTTTTTAAGTAGTATGTAGGAGGAGTACGTTGTGGCTTTTTTTGTTTCAAGGCTTCACATAAAATGAAATGCAATAACTTTAATGACAGAAATACTAACAGAAAAATAACAACATGTAAGTCATAGCTTTTACTATAACAGTTTTTTTATTTATTCTTTAATTGAGAAAGACTCCATGGGAATTTGTTTTCCAAGAGTATTATAAGTTGCAAGTGAGTTTCTACAATAAAAGGTAAAACCAATGAAAGCTTGCAAAGCCATGCTGTCACAAAGCCAAGCAACTGAACAGCTGGAGGAAGAATTTGTGAACAACCTCCCCTGCACAGCTCAGAGTTTCAGCTGCTTTAAAGCCAGGTGATTCCCAGTCCCTCAGGTCAGAGAAGCAGTGATGGCAGCAGGGAGGAGCCAAGTTGGGCTGACAGCAGCCTTGCTGGAGTGGATGCAGGAATGAAAGGTGCATCCCTTCGCATCCTGGCTGTGAGCATCCTCTATCCTGGCAGCCATGGGTAGGTGAGAGCAGGTCTTGAGTTGTCCTCTGCTGATCAGAGGAGCTCATCATAGCTCTTTCAAGCAAGGAGAAGAGGCAGAATCCCTCTACTCTGTGTCTGTCCCTGTCCTACCATAAACTCACAGCCTGTGGGTGGGTGGGCAGCATCCTGAACTCCGCTGTCCAGTGATCCATTGCAGAGTGGTCTTGCTGCCCTCCCTTCAGACACCTGCCCTCTCCACAGCCTGCATGGGATCAGCAGAAATGTTTACTTCCCCTTTTATTTTGGAGCCATAAAAGCCATCATGGCTTCTGCCAGGCTCATCCTGTGTCAGAATATTGGTTGGTAAACCAGCAGTTTTCCCTCTGCTCTGCTTCTGGGGCTTTCTGACCCATGGAGCTTGGTCTTTGAGATCCTGTGGCCTCATTTCAACTGTCAAGGTCAGATGAATGTGGAATCTGAATCTTCATGAATATCATTATGCCCCAGAATTTTCCCAAATTTTGCATGCTAGGACCTTTTCAGATCTTTTGCAAGGCTACTCATCTTGAAAAATAAAATAAATTGGTAAATCTCTATGCCAATTGCAGAAGATAGAATCTAGGCAGCCCACAAAAATGTGAAAATATGCAAAGTAAACAGATTGTTTCTGACAGTAACAACCCTGCAATTGCATAAAGCATCATCAAATTGCAACCTGCACATATTAAGCTTTGAGAACAACTGAATTCACAGTGACACATTCTCAGCTCCTGAATTCATTATCACACCTGCTCAGCTTGGAGATTTGCAGTATTGTACCTTGTTCTAAAAGGTGGTCTCCAAAGGAGCACTGTATTATCAATGTAATCTCATTTGGGTTCAATTTTATGAATTTCTCTGTGAGCTGTATGGAGAATTGCAGTGAGGGCAGGGCAAAGAGGTACCAAATATAGGGAAATATATGCAAACTCTTCTGTGGGTGCTGCCTTCTGCAAATATGTTCATAGCAGGACCATGAGTGCTCCTGAAAGGAGATAGTGAAGGGGCAATGTGCTGCAGTGCCATTAAATCATGCTCTAACTCTGGCTGTAGAGAGCCCAGCTAAGCTGATCTGCATGCACTTTCCCTTCTGTGATTTTAACAGTTTACTTTACTATGCAGAGGTTTCTAGGACAAAAAGAAACCCAAATCTTAAAATTTTAATTCACTGGGAAAATGGTAATCACCAGGAAACAAGGCTTTTAAAACAAAAGAAATAAATACTAGCCCACTAATAAACACACTTTCATCCAAATTCAAAAGAAATACAAATTTCATGGTAATGCTACAGTCTTGACCCTGGACAATATGCTGAGGATTCCTTAAATACACATGGATATAAATACAAATGGATACTACTGCAGGCATTTAAAGTAGTTTAATATATTAATGTGCTGTAGAATTTTCAAGCACTTTTAACTGCTATGAATTCTCTCAGTTCTCCCAGATATCTTATTAAAGTATTTTTGTACTTAATCTAACAAAATTTATGCGTGCAGACTTCTATTTGATGCTTGTCAGTAAATGTCATTAATGTGTATATAAATAATTTTTAATGGTTGTCTCTTCCAGAAGTAGTTATTGTTGTTATGGTTAGAATGTGAAAGATATCCTGTAATAGTATTTATTTAAGGTCAGAATTAAAGTTATGCTGTGATGCAATACATTCTTTATAAAACAAATGAGCACTCAAGGAGCCCACAATTTATTGTGTATTTGTATCCATCTCCTTGATTCTATATAATTGATACTTGGAGACAGATGGTATACTTAAGAAAAATACTTTAGGCTGTTAAAGATTTTAATTTTTGTTTGTTTGGGTTCACTCTAATGTGTTTATTTACCCATTGCGTGTCTTTATTTCTCACAGATGTACAACAGCACAATTTTCCAATAACAAAACTATTTCCCTTCATGAACAGCTCCATGCTATTACAGTAAACAGCTGCCAAAGCCAATACTGGCTGGGAAGTGACAGATTTTTCTCCAGCACAAGAACTTTCAAGGTCTTACAGAAGCAGTTGGAGAGATAGAAATGACCCAGCCACCTCCTGGAGGGGACACAGGAGTGCTGTGAGCTCTTGCACTGCAGGTACACATGTAAGCAGGTTGAAAGTAGTCGCCTTCTGTCATTAAAACAAACAGCTCCTCATGGCAAAGCACTCTCTGCTGCTTCACCCACTCTTTCACACACTTCCAAGAGTGGAAATTAGCAAATTTGTTTTGATTAACAAATCAAAACTTCCAACAAATTAGAAAAAAAAATTATTTGAAGACTTCCCATCCTTATTGCAGAGAAGAATATGGCAGTGCTGGAGTTTTACATTTTCAATGCATGAGAAGTACCTTTTCATTAAAGAATGTTTGGGTTAGATTTGTCCTAACTCTGTCTTTTTACACAGAACAGAGTGGTTGGAGAATCTTGGGGATAAGGATTTGAAGTCAGAGAAGTTTCCTGGGAGCAAACTATAACAAGGTGAGTTAAAAAGATAAAAATGTGTCACAGAATCATAGAATACACTGTGTTGGAAGGGACCCACAAGGAACATCCAAGTCCAATTCCTGGCCCTGCACAGGACCTGATATCATGAAGAGAATGTATTTCTATTGTAGTCACAGAAAAATATGCCATGAAAACAAAATGTCCCTTTCTCTATCCAGTCTGTGGCATCTTACTAATCAGATATGCATCATTATGAATTTAGTATTGTAGCCCAGAGATAACTCAGTAGTGAGATAAGAGTTGTTTTAAAATTGTATTTGAAGGCAAAATGCTGCTGTTTGAAATGTGAACTTAAAGGGAACAGCAAACTCTTGCTCTCAGCTAAAGAAAAGTGGCCACAGGTGTGGGCAGGAGGGCTTTGCAGCCCCAGGGCAATTGGGGACCAGCTGAGTGTGTGGCAGGGCAGCTGTGCTGAGTTACCCTGATCAGAAGCCAGACAGGAGCCAGGGAGGGGTTGGGTTGTTGGCATGATCTGGTTTTGCTCAGTACTGCTCTGTGGCTGTGTCTCTACTGTTTCCGGGTATTTACTTGCTTTTAGTTTACTGGTGTGGAGTTTGGGTTTTTTTAATAGGTTCACTATGGTAGTGGCTATGGAGGTTACTTTGCTGAAGATCTTTCTTTGGTTTTAGTATGGTGTGGACTTGAGAGACTGTGTCTCTTTTGGAGTTGCTGGAAGAAGAGCACAAATCTCTGCTTCAAACTTCAGGAGATGTCTTGCTTTACTTTCTGTCTTGGGAACCTTGTAATTCATGGAGTCACAGAATGGTTTGGGTTGGAAGGGGTCCTTAGAGAACACCTTGCTCCAACTCTCCACTAGTAGTCAGGGGGGCTTTTCCTTTCAGACCAGGTTGTTCAGATCCCCAATCAAACTGGCCTTGAATGGCTCAAAGGGTGAGGCATCCACAGCTTCTCTGGGTGATCTGTTCCAGTACCTCACCATCCTGATAGTTCTTCTAGTTTTTGATCTAAACCCACTTGCTTTTTGTTTAAATCTTGTTGCACCTTTTCCTATCTCTCCATGGTCTTAGAGAAGAAGGACCCCAAATCAACCCCTCTTCATTGTTCTTGTAGACCCCTTTAGTAAGGTGCTTTAAGGTCTCCTGGATCTTTCTCTTCTTCAGCCTGAACACCCTTAACCCTCAATGTGTTTCTGTAACTTTTGCTTTGTAATATACTCTTTAACGTTGGTCCAGTGCTGTTGGGTAGGAACCAAGTGCAGCATTGCTGGAAAATCAAAACAATGTTTCTGTTGTGCTGCCTTGTCATGACTGTTACTCTTATCCTAGAGCTGAGACTAGCTCTCAAAGAAATTAAGATAAGACTTGACAGACAAAGCTCAGTGAAATTCATTCAACTGTGTGAGCTAAGCCTATCAGGGAGCAAACACAGCTGCTCTAAGTGATGGTCATTAGACACGAAGCCAACCTGTTTTCTTGCCAGTGTAAGTTCACTGTCTGCTTTAGGGCCGAGTCTGCTTTCCCCAGGGCTGAAGCTGTCCCTTTGTAGCTGTCCCTGTGTTGAACCCCCTGCCAGCTCTGCAACTCTGTGTGGGTACAGCTCTGCCCGTGCTGGTGGAGCTCAGTGTGGCTGTGAGGAGGAGGAGGCAAAGACTCCTGGGGCCAGGCTTGTTTCCAGTGTCTTTGCTCCAGGTGTGTGCTGAATTATCCATATTAATAACTGGCTGCCAGTTGTTAAAAGGGACAGAATTCCCTGAGTTGCTGAAGTCTAAGTCTAGTCACATTTCTGAGATGGCAGTTCCTCTTAAACAGAGTGTGAAAGGCCTGTGTGTTCCTCCCCTCCCCCCTTATTGTATATTGTTGTTACTTTGAATTTTTTTTTTTTTTTTTAATATCTAGCAGAAAGAGTCATGAAGAAGGAAAATGAGAAGCTCCTCTGGGTGACATAAAACTCACATCTGGCTACCAGGATAAACAAAAGAGGTGAGCAACATATTCTGAGTTCTTCTATCTTGTATTTACTTAGAATTTCTGCTGTAAGCTATATAAAAAAAAATCAAATATATATGCTGTTCATAATTGCATAATTAAAAAACACTTTCTAAAGGAAACTCTGATATTTATTGTTCAATGGCTATGAATTTTTACCTCCATATTCTTTAAAAACACAAAAGCAGAGTTAAAATGTGGTCCTGTGTTTCATCAGTGAAAACAAACTGGTCTTTTCAAATGGGGGAAATGGAGAAGGTAGCAGAGGGGAAAATATGCAGACAAGGAAGAGCTGGGTAAGAAAACAAAATTAACTGGATAGAAAATGAGAAAGAAACAAAGAGGAACAACTCTGAAAAGGACACTTACTGAGTGACTACAGGAAGTGAAAATTTTAAAGAACAAACAGAAAAGCAGGAAATGAGAGAAGGGTTGTGGTCACTCTTGTCCTCCTCTGTCAAGGCACAGGAGGTCTGCAGGGAAACCACAAGCTGTGCATGCAGAGGGGTGGCCTGACTGTCTCATTGCCCCTTTCTGTGCCTCTCCTCTTGTCCTTGTCATACTGAACTCCCCATTTGCTCCTGGTGCTTTGTTCACACTTGTGGGAATGTCTGCTGGGGCAGCACCTGGCAAGGCTTTCACCCTGCCCCTTCTCCCCTCTGCCTTTCTCTGGGACTCAGAAGCTTATAAGAGTGAATAAAAGTAAAAAAGAAAATGAAAGCCAGTGATGTCTTAACTACTACTATAAACAGACACTGAATTATGATATGTTTGCAAGTGTCTGGATTTTCCACACAGTAAACTCGAATGGTAGAAATGAAAAGCTGTGACTGGGTTCTGCTGTGGTTGAGGTGGACTAAACTTGGGTTCTGGAAAAGATTTTTCCTCTCTGCACTACCCTAGTGGCAGAAATGAGCTTTGCTTGGAGATTTTGTAGGTTTTTTAAATCACAGTTGCAGAGAGATATACAATGAGTAAAGAAAAATCTTTCTTGCTGATTGGCATGTGTTAGAGAGAAGATGGGGTAACATAATAAGCAATATTTACAGAACACCTAGGGAAACTAGGTGAATTTCTACTGGAAATAAAGGGCATTACACAAGGCTGAGTGCAGACTTGTATTCTGATCTTTGTTCTTGTTATAACTTTGCTGTGTATAACTTTGTCAGGAGTGTAAAATTTGTTTATGGAAAAGGTTTTTCTTTTAAAATGTGATTAGAAACCAAGTAAATCTGTAATTCCTTATTTAAAATGAAAAAGTTGCTTGCTACTGCTTTGGAGTACTTTCTTCTTGGGGGAAGAGGATTTAATTGCTGCTTTTAGAGTAAAAATGCTTGTTTCTTCAAGTTTTTGACTGTCCTGACAGCAGTCAGTTCAATCAACAGTATGAAGGTAGATGGTACTCCTTGAAAAAATGAGGGATGTATATGCCTTTTCTGACTTTTAATAATAGCTAATTTATATTGTTTGTCTAATATGAATTCAGTAGAGGATGTGATACTATTTTATTATTGGAAGATCTGCTAGGGTTGCGGTTTGGTTTTCTTGTATTTTCTCTAATGCATAATCTCAGAACAGGCTTAAATAATGCCAAGAAGAGGTTTTGAGTCTTGGACTCTGTACTGGGGGAGGACTAGTCAGAGAAAACAGGATCAAGTCATCAGTATGAATCTAAGTGTTTTTAAAAAGAGGTCTCAGCTCCCCTTTCTTTGCTTTCCTTGAAAAGGTTTATCAACAAAAGACCTCAGACTCTGAGCTTCTTTCCTGTTAATTCTATCTCTGGCCAAGTCAGGGCATCAATTATATAACTTTAAAATTGATCTGTAAGTCCTTGTTTCCAGTAGCTGGCCTCACACTTTCTGGTGAATTTAAGGTGTTTAAAGCCTTATGAGCAGTTCTCATGCTTATGCACACAGGTTTTTGCATTTGAAATGTCTTGCTGTCTTAAAAGGATGAGGTAGAGGAGCTGCAGAAGAAATGTAGGGAATCCTCTGCATCTTTTACAGGTCAGAGGAAGCTGGGGTGGGTGGAGTTTAGTGGAGAAGCCCTCGAGTCTCACAGCTGGATATCAGCTTGTACAGTCTGGACATAGCAGAAGTTATTCCCTCATTCCTGTAGTTGATTTTCATGCAATTGATGTTAATGACAGTAATTGCTAGCAATGGGCTGAGGTTAATTATCCAAACCACTTGTGATTTCAAGTATCTGGAATTGCAAACATCTCCTTTGAAGGTATTGATGAAGGAGGGACTCTTTCAAGTATTTTATGTGAAATTATACGAAGAAGAAGCAGAAGCTAGTAGAGTTCTGGGTTTTAACAAGTATTAAAGTAATATTAGATATTAATTTCCACTTAGTTGAACAACCAAAGAAAAAATAAGAATGTATCAGTGTGTTGAGCTTTTAGGTGGTGGCTGAATTTTTTTCTCACAAAGCAGAAGATTCTTGGAAGTTATGAATGTATGACTTGGGTAGAAGTTTAGACAACTTTGCAGCTTCATGTTTTTCAGCTTTAGGTAGATGTGTTTTAAGTAGCTGCAGATCTGTCATATCCTATGATAAAACATGTTTTAGTGAGCTGTAATGTATAATAAGTCATATTTCAGCTTAATTGCTTGATTAAATTAGTAAAAATGCACACACATTGCACTTAGAGTTACTTTAAAATAGTGCAGTGCAGTAATGACCCAAGCTAGTCTCCTGTATTACTGGCCTTATTAGAGTAATCATGTGCAGATCTTGTTTTGCACTATGGTTGCAAACCCTTCTTGACATGTAAATTCACTCATGTTCTGTGTGCTTTTATTGATTTTTACAAAAGAGAATTGGTTTGTTTGACCTGCCTTACTTTGATTTTTTTCCCCCTTTTTCCTAAAGAAATCAATATAATAAAGTAATTCTTTCCTGCTAGCCTCTTCTTCACGAAGCTCTTCTGAGAACAGTCAAAAAATGTCTCCCCTTCAATTATTTTAGACTTGTTTGCATTAAATCCTTTCAAAGGGACCCATGTAAGTGTGCTGCTTTAATAAGGATGTCTTCCTGTGATAGAAGCTAAATAAAATTTTACATTTAAGGTGAGTAAGAACCAGTTATGGAGAAAATAGTTTGATATCTGTTCCATCCTAATTTCATTTTCCATACAAAGCCTGCTCCAGCTCTAAAGTAGGATAGGAGCTTGATGATACAGTATGCATAATTCATGGGTTTGGCCTTCTGTCTGCCCTTCTTTTTCTGGAATACTACATATTTAGATTAGGTAAACTTATTCTTGTCTCCTATCAATACAGTTTGTTTTCCAGCCATATAATACAACAAGCAGTGTTGCACCTGGAGCCTCAGGCTGCAGAGCAAGCTGTTTTCTCCCACAGGGTGCATAGGGCTCATGTTCACCTCTGTTTCATCCTGGATATCATCTCTTGATGGCTTTCCAGAAAGAATGGGATGCTTTGCACCACCCTGTGTTATGAAGCAGTGTTTCTGAGGCAGTTTAGTGGCAGCAATGAAAGTACCAGTGTATGCACAGTGTTTTTTGATACTCACTGTGTGTGGTTTGATCCAGAGCCATCTGTGTGTGTTCTGAGCCCTTCTACTCTTTGTGCTGTAACTTATTATCACTACTATAAAACATTTGTAGGTATATTTTTGATTTTAAACCTCGTAGACCTTCAAGGCATCAGTTTAGACTAACATGCCCCTGAGCTATTGGGAGTTCAACAGGTCAAATATGATTTGCCAAATGAAAATAGGAAAAATTTGAAGTTGCCAAATGTTTCCAAATGGCATTCTTGTTCTTTGTAGTCTTTGAGTGATCTGGAGTCGTATTGAGCAGAAAAATCCTCCTCGTGTCAAATTTGGTGTCAGATGTTACTTTAAAAATCAAATGTGGCCATGCAAGGTGGTACCATACTACAGAGAAGTAGTTGAATTTGAATGTGCATGAAAAGAAATGTTTACTGTTAAATTACTCCTTTGAAGTGAAAGCTTAAGATTATAATTGCTTCAATAATAATAATAGATTGTAAAGGTACCAAAGTAAACAATGGGCTCTTGATTTTGGGAATTCAAATGCTGACCTTCATTTTAGATTCAACTCTTAATAATATTGTTTGAACTTTCCAGAAAATTTACAAAATGGGTTTTTTGGAGAAAAATTACTGTTATAGTTTCCATTATAATACTGTTTTTGAAATCAAGAATCTTGCATTTTTCACAAAGGGAAATAATTAATTAAATGTCAACAGACTTTCAGTAACTTAGCAGTCTTTTTTAATGTAATTTTCTGATATCACAATGAGGTAACTGAATGTTTTGTTTAGCCTAGGTTTTTTTTAATTGGAAGGAACTTTGCAGAATCCCCAAACTGATCCCTTATAGCTTTGAAATGGTGGAGTTGAATAATATTCACATGCATTATTGTCAGTCTGACATCTAAACATATTGTTCTCCCAGCTGAAAAATTAAAACTCAATTTATTTAATTTTATTTAAGATGGTTTTTTGAGTCATTCAGGTGCTTATTGGGTAGTATTTTTACCTTTCAACCAAATAATGAAATTTTAAGTTTAGAATAACCACAATATAAATGAATTACTGCTTTTCTATGCTGAATCTTTAGTGAAAAAAAAACCTAAATTACTCAAGCAATTGAATGTTTGGAGCCCTGCTTTAGAGGGAATAGTTCAGATTCCTCCACTTGTTTGCAGTGGGGTGGGGAGGTTCTGTCTGTGCTGCCTGACTGCAGGGTCTGATTCGAGCACTGGGGATGAGCTTCAGAGCTTGAGATGAGTTTGTGCAGATGCACCTGCAAGGCGGAACGTGTTCTTCCAAGTGCTTTTCCAGATGTTTCATAGTTTGCCTCCTGTTCAAATTTAACCTTACAGAAAGAAAATTAAAATCAAGGCATATTCCTGAACTTATAAAATTAATAAATACCTTTTTCCCATGCCCAGATAAAATGGCTGGAAAATGGCTGTGGAGATGTTTTCTACTCTCAAGTGTGGAATTTTCCTTTATCCTTCTGAAAATACTTGCTGAAAGACAGGAATTGTTCCCTGATGGTTAATTCACTGTCACAGACAATACAAGCCAATCCTTCCCAAACAGGTTTTATTTACCCATGCTACTACCTGGAAAGAATAGTAATGTGAATTCTCCTTCTGTCAAAGGTCCTCTGCTTCAGTATAGGTCCAAAGTCTATGAGTCTGTGTTGGAAGTTCCTAGGTGTGAATGCTGTTTTTTGTCTTGTCTGCAGTTCCTTAACTGTCCCAGAATGTGCAATAGTTGTTTAGCAGCTGCATAAACTGTTTTGATGTGTTATATGTTGCAGCTATTGTAGATCTCAAGACCCAAATTTCTGGTGTTATTTGCTATGTAACCCTTTTCTACTGAGGTCAGGATTGTGGCTGCAGACTTATCAGGGACTCTGAATTCCATGAACTCGATTGTGGCTCTGCTTCCTTGTACCTAGTGTGTTTTAACTAAAGATGATTTTCACACTCCATAGTAGAAATCCAATAGGCAGGGAGAAGTTTAATGACATAAAATACATTGTTTAAACAACACTTTTCAAAGATACTGCCTTCATTATAGGTGTCTATAATAAATATATTCAAAGTACCTCTGAGAAGAGGTGAAAGTGATGGGTGACTAAATCATAGTGAGTATGTGCTGCAAAGATGTTAATAAATACAATTCCTGGCTGCCATCATAGTGCAAACACTAAAATCTAGGTTTTTTCCATCAATTTGTGTTTGAAAAACATCTTCATGCTTATTTTAATCTGTCCCCTTCAGATTATTCCTCTAATCAGAAAGCAAAATAGACATATCAGATGAGGTTTAAAAGGGGGAAGAGAAACATTTGGTTTTGAGTGGGAACAATTAGAGGCTGTAAATGGAGTAAGAATTTGCCTCATCAATCAAAGATGAGTGTGTTGGAAAAGCTTGTTCTGTGCAGCAGGAGAGGAAAAGATCTGGGGCAGTGTCAGTGTGTGCACGTGTGCCTCTGCAATACAAATTGTTTACAATAATGTTTACAGTCATGATTTCCACTACTTTGGAAAACCTTTTTTTTTCCCATCCCAAACTACACATTTGAATACCACATCAATGCAAAAAAGAAGGCATCAACAACAATCAAATGAAAATAAATATGTTCTTATTTCAGACAAATGGTAGAAAGGTGAATTCCTTGCTCTATAGTAGCTTGAGCCTTTGATATGCCACATGGCAGTAACATTGGGATGTGCCTTTAGCTTTTGGGGTTACAGTTAGAGGTTTTATGCTGGGCCCCCTGTGCTCTCACTGTGATGAGGGACTAAGAGTGGAGGGAGAAGGACTGCATCCAGCTGCTGGAGTTGCTGTAGATGGAGTGAACAGAAGCCTAGCTGCCCCTAGTGTTAGTCTGGAATATAAAATGTACTCCATTGGTAGGCTTTGATGATGACTCTATTGTACCTGTTGTGCAGCTTGCAAGGGCTTTTGTTTCCTTTCAAGTGTTTTATTCTGCCCTCCTTGAGTTCAGCATCATGTCTCCTTACATGGAAATCACTGTCATAATTTGAGACAGGTACTTGCTGAATTTAGTACTTTGTAAAAGCAATAATCCTAAGTATAAATCAAAAATTCAGCATTACAGGCAGTAATAGAAGCAGTTCTTATATTCTTAATATACTGTAGCATTTTTTAAAGGTTAAAAAAATTTTCAGTATGTCTCAAAGTAGCTTCTGAATTGTAGCAGTCTTCAGCTGATTGCTTCTTTGACATCCAAATGACATTCTGTGTTGCATATTCATAATTTAAAATATGAAATATGTTGCAAAGGAGAGAATGGAAACTGGAAAGAACGGAAATAGGATTTGGAGTTGAATATATAGCTTTTCAGAAAAAAAATAGCAAGGAATAATGTGCACAGTCCTGGTCTTTATATTTACTTAGTATTTACACAACTAGAAATGAATGTATTATATGATGTTGCATATGTTCTCATACATAAAATGGAAACTATAAATATTTGTCAATCACTTCATATATAGAGTGCCTATTTTAAGCCAGTGGGAATGTTTGACAAACAAAAGTACTCAACTTAGCTTTAAAGACCAAGCCTGTTTTTTTTATTTAACTGCAAGCAGTGGTAATGGCCCTCAGTGACTTGTAGAACAAATTCTTCCTGGTTATGCCTGTCATCTCTACTTATATAAAATTCTATTTGCAAACTCCATATTAAAACATTTGCTGGCTTAATGATATTGGCTAGTGATATTTATGTTTTGGATATATTTTATTTATGCTAGAACTTATTTTGGTATATGTGGAATTAAAGGAGTGCACACCCCAGTTTCTAATGTGGAACAACAAGCTTCTGCAGAAACTGGATGGGTAATATCTTGTATTATCCTACAAGACCCAGGTTTTTGAAATAGTAGCTGGGGCATTTGGTGTCATCTAAAGAACTGCTTCGAGTATTTATTTCTTATGTCCTTCTGTCTGTCCCTGCTTGCTTAGAGCTGCCAATTACCTGCTTATGAAAAGTGATTAGAGAACTTGTACATTCAAGCAAAATTGGGCTTTCACATTTGCACATCTTTATGTAGTTCTATCGGTGTGTGATTTTAATGCTTCTATATGAAACATGGAAGAACTTGGTTTCATATTCTTGATATCCATTTTTATCCACACTGTATTACTGTTTAATCCTTTTTGTCTGATTGGTTGTTCTCTATTCCTGCATATAAAGGTTCAAAAGTGGCTGTAGTTTAACAGCCATTACTTTTTCTCCATTTTTTTACCTTTCAGTAGTTCAGCCATAGGTTCTGTTAGAACAATCTGTGAGCTCCTGGAGCAATAAAGAGAGCAAAAATCTATTCTTGGAGATGTTTGCTCTTCTTGATTTACCTTGTCTTTTTCCCATGGTCTTTTGTCTGTAGTTATTAATTATAGTCAGGGCAACATTTTCAATGATTAATTGACTACGTCTTAAAACAATAAGGCTGCTTAATAAGCAAAACACAGTGAAAACTTCTGGTTTTGTGAGACCCTCTTTGGCAAGAAAGCTCCTGTGCACACTAGCAATTTTAGTGCTATAAAAGGAGGGGAAAGTTTCTCATAGATATGCAATATTTAGAGTAATAAACTGCTGGTTTTAAAAATGCCCCCATTCCAGTATTAACACATTTTTGCCTGTAGCCCTTGATTAAATCTTACACTTACTGGCATTCTTTAAACAAAAGGGGGAAAAAATAATTGAGTTGGATTCCTTAGTGCTGGGAGAAGGAGATAAGAATTACAGCCTTGCATGAAAACCGCCTTTGCAAGATCCTAGAAAGAAATGATAAACTTCAGAGTGTAGAAGGATATGATCAAGCCAATTTTCCTAATTTCATCATGGGACTGAGTTCAAGCCACTAAATTAATGTGTAGCCCCCAGTGTTTGTCCCTCTCCAAGTTGTGGTGTGTTCCAGGTGCTTTTTGAATACTGTTGACTCCCACTGCTTGTATGAGAGTTTAGACATTCTTATGATAATTTATCCAAAACTGTCTTTTCAGGTGTCTAGATATACCATCAATATACTGTCAAGGTTTTCAAGGCAGCGCACAGACCTTGCAAACCCACTGGATGCTGGGTGGAGTTAAATGTCCTGCAGGGAGTGCTGGCTCAAGCCTGGCCAAGTGAGCCAAATCATCAAATCTGTGTTTCTGTGCCACAGATTCCTCCTTTCTGCCTGCATGTGTTCTCCATGTGATGGACCAACAGTACTACTGTCTCTTGCCAGCTGCAGGACTTGTGCAGTTCTTGAGGAACTATCACTTCATCTACTCTTGCAAACTTAAGTACCTGAAGTGGCTGCCATCTACATACAGCATATTTTTCTCTGGAGTATTTCCTAGTACTTTTATTTTTTGATGATTTGGATTTAGTTCAGCTCTTTTTTCTCCTTCTATGAGATAGTTTTTCCCTGCATAGTTTGTTTCATGTTCCTTCTACTTCCACATCTTTTACCTGGGATACAAATATAATACTTCAATATTACATCATAATTACTGGAAATCAGGCAAAACTATTTCCATTCTCTGACCTTCAAGCACCAGCTCCTTGTGATGACACTGCTCCATTAAAGAAGCCTTGATGATATTTAGCATGTCCCTGGCCCTATCACTTAACCCATCTTGCATTACTGCTTTACTTCTGATACTGGAAGGATCCAAGCTAAAAGGGCAGTGATGCTTGTATTGGTAGAGATACTTAAAGTGTCTCCAATGCAGTTAATAGCAGGGTTTATGCCATTTATCCTGAAATTTGCTTGTGAGACTGTGTCAGCTAAAATGAATCTCTTTATAATACAGAAAATGAAGGCACTAAGCATCTTGCATATTGCCTGACCTACATCTCTCTCCACTAATGGAGCTGACAGGTCTCTCCCAGGAATGTGACAGGGACATTATTTGTTTTCTTGAGTGCTTCTTGCAGCTTCTCTGGATCTTGTCTTACAGATGTGTAAGACAAAACACAAAGACAGCCTGACTGCATTCTTTAAAATCTAATCAGAGATTAAACCAATCAAACTTGATAGACCTTCATGCCTCTAGCAGAATAGAGCCTCCCTTGGAAAGCCTTGGTGTAAAACCACACTATACTAAAAGCAAATCTGGCTTGACAGGAACAAATGTTTCCATGGGTCTCTAACCATAATCCAGACAACTCTATTAAATAATCAAGGAAGAAAAATTGAAGTTTTCTAAGATTTCTCCAGTCACTTGATTTGAATGCAAGAAACAAATGCAGACAATTGAGTAAGCTAATACTATACTGAACCACCCTAATTCTGCTGGGCTTCTGGAAAGGTCTGTAAATACAGCAGCAAACATTTACATCCTCTTTTGCTGGCAGGATGAAACTTTCCTACAGGATTAAAATAAATGACAAGTTGGATCACCAGGCAATCATTTCCCTCCCAGGATTGTCCCTGGCATCATTTCTCTGGTTCCTGAAACTAATCAAGTTGTAGGGAGTAACAAAAATATCCTTACAGCTGTATCTTTAGCTTCTTGTCTGTAAACTTCCAGGTCATCTGTAATATATTGTGGATGGCACTGCTTATCAATAAAATTGACTAAAGCATCTTAAATCAAAGCCACAATTAGACCAGAACTGGCATTGCTAATGTATGTTAGTAATAGGATGGAAACCTCATTTTGTGAAACAATAATTATTTGTAATAGTTTACAAATTAAACTTTTAGAATGTTATAATTGGTCTAATAATGTACTGTTGTTAATGACTGAAGCAAGCCAAGCTGATCTATGCTTAGGCAATAAAGCTCTTGGAAACAAATGGCCACAATAAATCAGAGTTTTGTTAGCTTTTTTAAGTTAAAGCCAGAGGATACTTCCCTAGAAAGGGATCTCAGCAACTATCACTAGAAGTGCTTTGTAGTTATGATTTAGAGGATGGCTGTGTTGAGCCTTCTGCTGAGCATAGCAAAAAAGGATGACCTGTCTAGAATTCTTTTAAAGTTCTGTATATTGCAGAAAACCTATGTTTAGTTTTACAGTGCATGTACTGTAAACTGTCTTTGAGCTGTTGGGCAATGTTCTGTTGTAGCTGATTCAGTAACACCCCACATACTCACAAAAACAATCCTCAGTGAAATGAGAAGTCCTGATACAAATAATTTTCATTTTTAGGGTTCTTATATAGTCTGGAGAATAAGAATTACTTATTGAAAAAGAAGAATTATTCCTTTAGTTAGATGTATTATTCATGGACAATGTCAAATGTTTAATATTAAAAATATTACTCCTTACTTTCAACTGATTTAATATTGTCATACAAGAGGAATAAAATTCCACTGACACTCTTCAACATGATCTGTTTAAGTAACTTCCCCCTGCTACATAGTTACTCTCTCTACTATAACAACTTTAGTGTTTTATGTTCATGTTATACATTCCAGCGAAGAATGTATTTAAAAAAATCGCAAACCCTAAAAACAAAATCTCTCTATAGTGAATTAAAGAGAGATGAGTTATCATTTTATTGAAACAAATAGGATCTCTTCTTGAATTTAAATTGCCCTCTGCATGTTAGCAAAAACATTCCAAATTTTTTTATAACCCTGAAGGCAAATTACCATGAAGGAGGAAATTTTAAGAAGTGCTATTCATTCCTAATAAGGAAGCTGCAAAACAAATCTAGTAGAAGAGAAATGCTTAGGAGATGGAAAAACTCATACAGAGGCTGTGAAACACTTGGTGATAGGTGGGGGTGATGAGATGGAGGAGGATGTTAGACATGTTAGTCTGGAGCTCCTTAGGGACTTTAATGGATGCAAGTAATAAGGAAAAATAAGAAGCCAACTATCCTGAAAGACAAATGTTTTCAGGGTTTATAGTTGATGCCATTTCAGGGAATACTGTGAAAACAATTTCTGTTCTGTATTGGCAACCTGCTGTATTTCTGACCTAAATTTTTATTTTTACCCACAAGAGACTTTTGGCTGATCACTCAGAATATTTAGTTGCAAAATTCTTATGTCGTACAGTTGTGTTCGTATGTTAAAGTTGTTATAAATCAAGATTGGTACAGGAACCCATGAACAATCATTATGGGTCTGACCAGAGGCCCATTACATGCCCTGGTCTCTCTAAAAGCAATCTTTACCACTACTGTTAGAGCTACATGGAAAAAAGCTTGAAGTTGAAATGGACAAAAATCTGTTGCAATTAAGCCTACAACTCCGGTTTTGCTGTTCTTCTAATTCTTTGATGTGGATTTTGCTAAACCACATTTAATGAATGCTCAAGTAAAATAGGAATTTCTTCTGCTTTGGTCAGAGCTGGACCTGTGCAAGGCAATAGTGAGGCTATTCCACAAAATCATAGTTTTAAAATAGAATTCTGTCTCAAAGCCAGAACATACCAATGCTTTCCATTCGTGCATCAAGGGCAACCTGAGTCTAGAGCCTATAGGGGGGATTCCCTTTCCTCTCTGCAGTCTTCATACCAATTTCCGTACCAGTCATGTTCAACTGCCCTGGAGAACCATTCCTTGAACTACCCAAATGCCTGTTTCTCCTTTGACTTTCAAATTGGGACAAAATTTCCTGGGCATTCTGAGCTCAGACCTTACAGGATTGTCCTAGTCCTGCCTTGAAATAAGGGTCAGGAAGGGTATTTGCTCCTTCTGGGCAGCCAGTAGCAGTTACAGCTGGACAAAACCCAACTTCAGTAAAAATAAATCAGAGAGAAATAACTAACTCATGGATATGCCATGGGACTTATGAAGAATTTGCTGGGGCATCTCTGAGCTAAAATGCTAATACATACTGTGTATTTATCAGCTTTGAGGTAGATAAATGATGGTAGAAAAGTGATGTGAGTACATGGAGGGGGAACTGGCATATGCTAATTTAATTTTTGTTTAAATCCACTTATAAAAATTCAGTCAGGCTCAAAAGCATGGGGAAAGGTCTCTACATTTAAAAGTAGAATTTATTCCACTAAAACAAATGATATTTCAAACAAACTTCTTGAAGGTAAAAGGGCTGGAGAAGGCAGGGAGGAAAGGAGCAATCAGCAGGTTGCAGCTGTTTGAAGTGACAGCTCAGAGGATTTACAAATGTAGTTGCTATAACTATATTGCTTGAGTCACAATGAAAAGCAATAGAAGTGCAGCTGTTGAGAGGTGGTGACTAAAGTTGATGGAAGAGTAGCAATTCATTTAAACATACAAAGGATTTTGGAAATGGAGGAGCTGCAGAAAAAGGAAATAAAGAAAAATAAATGAGAGAAACTCAGAAAATGGATGTAAGACTGTCCCAAGCAGCTCAGAATGCATCTGATGTGCATTCTATGGGACAGTATTTACTAAAGTATTGTGGTTGTTCATATGCCTTAAATCCACTGAAAGGAGCTAAAAAAATTCAAATAGCTTCTGTGCAATACTAGATGAAATGAGTAGAAAGATGCCAGGTTTTAAGTTCAGCAAACTAGAATGACAATATTAGCACAGCTGTTCTTCAAAAGCCAAGAATTTGTTATGATTTTTAAACATGTCCCCTGTAGGTGAGATGAAATTGGAGCACTATAGTAAAAGCAAAGGAAGGGAAAATAGTATAAATCATTGGTAAGGCCATTATTTTAAGCTGGAGGAATTAGTGGTATTTACAGAAGCAATATGATCAAAAGAGTAAGATTATAGTGTGCTGGAAAAAGCAGTCTGAATTTCTAGATTTTTGTTTATACTTAATTTCCACCAGCATATACTTATTTTTTTCTCAGTTGGAGCAAAAATACAAAATTGAGGAGTTAAGAAAATGTTGCAGTTAAACTAAGTGCTATCCAGTAGTTCCTATTGCTCATCCATGGGAACTCAAGGTATGTAGGTAGCAAGTAGTCTGTAGTACCTTGAACTGGAGAAATCTTTTAAGCCTTCCTGCAGAGCACATTTCTTTAGTTTACTGTTAGCTGTTGCACCTTTTTATTGCCACTATTATCTTTTTCTTTTTACACATGTACAGTATGCTGGTATATGTCGCAGAGAGCCCTGAACAAAGGGAGTGAATTCTGCCTTTTAATGCACTGCTAATAGTCAGTAAGAGCTTGAAGTGTTTTATTTTAAAATAAAAGCCACTACCTTATAAGCCAATGTTCCACAGTGAGAATTTTTAAGGAATCCTGCAAAATTTCATAATAAAACCATTGCTGGTCTGTTCTGGGCTCATCCACAGTGACAAACAGGATTCAAAATAAGCAGGGATGGTGTGAAATTGTTAATGACAGCCAAGTTCAGCATCTTGATGGGGTCTGTTTTCCTATGTGTCATTGCAGAATTGCTTCTGACTCGAGAAAAGTCTTCCAAAGATACCTGTGTAAATTAGAACCAGCTTATGCCTAGGCTGAAGTGTTCAAAGGAGAGTTTATTACAGCTGTGTGTGCAGCAGCTCTGAGCACAGTGTTTGACCAGGCTCCTGCATTGCTGATGAAGTTGTCACTGGTGTGGGGTGTGACTGCAGCTGGGTGTGCAGGGCAGATTTGTGCAGCCTGTGGAAGGGAGGGTCATTTATCCCGGGAGCCCATGTGAAGCAACTGGCTATGTCATATGCTCCAATTGTTTAAAACTTCAGCATTGACAAAACAATAATGAAATAGTAATTTGCCATGTGTCTGCACAACCTGCATGGCAGTTTCAGCCTCTTGGAGAGAAAAGCACTTGGAGATGCTGAAAGTACAGGGTGTGGAGGGACTGTGAGGGACAGGTTACACTGAGAGCTGAGCAAAAGCAAACCATTTTTGCAAATGTTCACCTTCTGAAATGAACTTTTAATTTCACTAGAAGGAAATGAGAAGTCTTGCTCAGATACAGATTGTAGTCTCAGTTTGCACTAGGACAAGACATTTTGTTGCAGAAATATAAGCATATTTATACTGTCCTAATTTAACTCACTGGCACATAAATTATTATGACTAAAACTGGCATACACATTATTATAATTTATCTTACTCAGCTAAAACTTTCCTATCATGGGTAGATATGCCAGGAAGGCCAAATCTTTTAAACTGATTTTTACAAGTGAAAAGGACAAAACAGAGGCTGATAAATTTGCCTGTGTCCTCTGCCTACTTCCACCTTTTAGTATCTAGAAGCCAAAGCTGCTCTTGAGCTGCTACTTTCCCTAAAAAGAAACTGTTTTTGCTTTTTTATGTCTCCGTGGATTTCCCCTCTGAAATACTTTGTCTGGACTTTGAAAAATTATTTTCCTAGGTTTACAGTAACCTCTTTTCAGCCCATGTATTTTAGTGCATTGTAGTTTTTCTTACCTTTCTATTTCTTTGCATCTGCTTCTGCTAAGAGCTTCATTCTGTAATTTTGGGTTTTTTGCTGTGTGTTTCTGTAGGTTCCTCTTAGTCTCCTTTCCATTGTAGCCCTTTTTTCTTCCTCCTCCCAAAGCCACACAATATGTATGCCTGGAAGTACTTCAGGCCAGATTTATTTATGAATTTGCCAGAAGCAGGTATTTATGGCTATTCTATGTTTGCTCTTTCACATAGCTAATGGCTGTTGCTGCTTTGGTTTAGAGCCACAGGAGTAAATGAGCCCTTGAGTGAATAACTACATGTCACCCTAAAGAGAACAACCCTCATGTACTTCATCTACAAAAAATTCAGAAGACTGGAAAGTACATGATAGCAGCTAGCAGGAGAACTGGGCCAGTTCAAGACTTTGGCACCAGAAGGGTTTTGTAGCCATCTTTGATGTATCCAAATCTCTCTTATGTTTCATTCCCAAAGGTATTTGCCTCATAAAAAAGGCAGAGATTAAATGATATAGATGTGTAGGGAAAATATCACCTAGCAAAATCAACAGAGGCGAAAAACAGTGTGTTAGGAAAAGAATTCTACCACAGCCAAACTGACTATAAAAAATAAGATACAGTAGTAACAGCATTAGACTTTTTCTGTTTAATTTAAGTCTTTGTGGAGTGGTGCTGAGTAGAAGTTCAGGAATTATCTAAGTAGGAAGGAGCAAATGTGTACAGTTGTCATGGGATGCTGAGTGCCCCCCTCCTCTCTACTTTGACAACAGGGGTTTCTTTCTGACATCAGTTTTAATTATATTTAAAATTGCCCCTCCAGAAATGAAAATGTGAAAGCTGTAATCCAAATAAGTGTCAAAACATATAGTTCAGAAACAAGAGCTCATTTCTACCACAAGTGGTAAAACCAGTATGTGGTATCTCTTAAAGTATTTGCTTCTGTTTCCTTTCTCTGCCCTTTAGAAAAAAGATTGCTTGTCCAGGGACTGAGGCTGCATGAATACTTCTTGGTCTATTCCTGTAATCATTCATTGCCCATCACAGGATTTTTATCTGTAAGAGAAGCTTGGTATGTTGTGTGATACTACTTGTTAACTTCAAAGTAAAATATTTGGCTAAGAAACACTGGTGATTCCTTTAAAAAAACCCTCTTTAATAACTGGATTTCATTATAATGAATTTAAAAGTAAAAAAAAAGGAAGCAAGATTTCAGTCAGAGCCGAATGGCAGTGACAATTTTAAATAATGGCCCAAAATGAGACATGGTTTTCTCAGGGACAGTCTTACTATGGATTTATATTTTTTTACTTGCCTTTTCCAAAGTGCTTGGGTAAATTCTACAAACAGATCTTCAGAACCAGACTCTTTTTACTTAAAATTTCTGGTTTGACACTACTAGTAGCTCAAAGTAGTGAACTATTTATGGACTATTATTTATTTGGTTCACCTATAACAATTATGCTGCTACTTAACTTGGCTTTAAATTGCAATATATGAAGATGAATATTTCCTCTATGGAGAAACAACTCATCCAGCTTTGGGAGTGTCCAATCTAGATGGATCTATGACACTCTAGGTGTTCGAGAGCATTGCAAAATAATCTGAAAAGGAAAGGTAAAATGTTCAATAGTTAAACATATTTTTCAAGTACTAAAAAAGTAAGTTTTCCCTGCTTTTCTTTTAGAAATAAACACTGCCAGGAAAAATTTTGCAGATACATATTTGGCAAAAAAGTATTATTTTTTCTTTTATGTCTCATGATGAAATATGAATAAAACCAATACTTACAGCCAAGGTCACTTCCGCTGTAACAGTTCTTTTTCTTTTAATGTATTCTGTTTTCTAAAAAAAGGAAGTTCTTTTAATGTAAAAATGTATTGAATTCAAGGGGTACAGCATTTAGGATTCTGCAAACTGGACCTTAACCTGTGATCTTTTTCTTTAGCTCTAATTTGTAGAGTAACTGTCTCCACAGTGAGATTAAATGCTCCCTTATGAATGTTCCTTAGTTCTTAGACAGCCCTTGCAGCCTCTGATCCCCCCAAGGAGCGTATGCTGAAAGAGGAAAAGCCTGTTTGTATTAACTACATAACCTTTCTAAACATAACCCATGAAAAAAAAAAACAAATTGGGGTCTTTGATCAGCCTGGGCTGGGCATCAGAGTGATACAATGGCTATAATATAAAGCCCTATAGATAACTAGGAAGTTTAAAAACTTTGTTTTTGTCAGTGACGTATAACTTCTGGAGCTCTCTGTGGATTTTTGTGTTGGCTGTTTTCTCAATCTTTCCGTATTGAATAGAGAAAGCCAAAACACCTTCCACTTTCCAAAAGGTCAACAGTATGGGTGTGTCTGACTATGTGGAAACCAAACCTAGCTTAAAGATGCAGACTTTGATCCAGGTTATGTGTACTTCCTCAATTTTGGAAGATTCAGATTCTTGAAATATATTGTACACATTTAAAAGAAGGATTTATAAATTAATCTAAATTTGCAGTATCCTCTACTAGTTGACCTTATGTGTTGATCCTCCTCTAATAGCTCTATCACATATGAAAATAATAGCTTTGAGACCTTGCACAAAGGCATTTGCCTGCAATTTTGTTTGTGAAGGGTCAGTCTACACTGGGTACTGGTCTTGCAGATGCTGTGTCCTCCTATGACTAAATCTGAGTGAAGATACCTTTTTTTTTTTCTCTCTTGTGCATCTAAAGATGATAATTCTTGCTTTTTGGTACGCTGCGTGGAGTCTCTGCACCCTTCATGGTACAGAGAAACTTTAGAAAATGTGAGCAATATGATTCAGAAGGGAAAAAAACCACCCTCATTTTCCCCCTTGGTTTTAGCTCTTATTTTACTGATCCTGACTCATCAGGGAGCAGATAACAATTTGGTGTCAGATGAGATGGCTGCCTACACGAACAATAGACTTTGACTGCCACAACGGATAGTAAGGCAAATGAACAAATTTTGCTACTCTGGATATGCAGGATCCTGACTATTGACCAGAACCATGTGTGCTCTTTGAAGTCTGCTCATAACCACCTATTGTTTTCTATGGCTACAATGCTGACCATGAAGAATTTCTCATGAGACACCAGAGTTCTGACTTGGTGGAACCAGTCAATCTCCATTATAATATTACTGTTGATAGCTGCACTGCTAGACCAAGTTGACCTCACTTGATATGCATTTCTCTAGCTTTAGATGTTCTCTCTATTAAAAGTAAGCTAAAACTTAATGGTTTTTTTCTTCTCCTTTCCTTCCAAGACTGTACAGGAAATAGTTTCATTTCTTTGGGTTTGCATGTGTTTGGATGAAGTGTCTGTGTGGGAAACATGACTGCACCAAAGTCAAATCAGTAAGAACAGCTTCTTCTTTTACTGCCAGAGAGTTAAGCTGAGCTTTTCACTTGGCTCTTGCAGCACTGAGTTCCACAGAGGAAATCTTACAAAAATTATCTTTTGTACTCTAGAGTCTCTTGTTTGACTAACTTTTGAGACTTCAGTGCAAGTCAGCTGTTTGAAAACTGTTATGGTCCTGGAGGGAAGGAGTCAAGACAGACCTCGAGAGGCAAATCACTGCTTTTATTGGTGCCTCAAGCACAGGTCATGCTTATAGCTCTCTAAAAATTACTGCTCAGCTAGGGAGGACTCAAACTCTTTGAAAGGTGGAAGTATGGTCCTCTCAAACATAATATTTTGGTAACCCTGATAACTCAGAGCTTGAGAGTCAGGGAGAGATAATGTTCTTGTCTATGATGACTCAGGCAGGACTTATCTGCAAATGTTACTCCACCAGGCTTCTGCACCAAAAGCCATTTTGGCAGCAGGGACAGGGATTAGTCCTCAATGTGAGGCAGAAATGAGACAAGGAGATAGAGCTGGTGATAATGTGATGATGAACAAAACAATCCAGCCTTGTGTTTGCTTCTTGCATAGTTATTTGCACACAAAAGAAATAGCTAAGTTAGAAAACATGAGTACTGATTTCAGTTGGTGAGCTGCTGTTGTGCACCTTATAGGTTATTACCAGTAATGTGTTTGTCCATACGAGGATTTATTTGTTGACTCTTCAGGTCACTTGTGAACACTCTGACTTTCACTTCAGTTTGTTTCCTCTGGCATTAGTATGGGTGAAACTCTGCTATTCCTTCTCACTTTTGCTTTCTTCTTTTCTTTGCTAAACTGAAGATGTGTTGGTAAACACCGCTGGTGTGTGTTCTGGAGTAAAAGGATATGGCTGCTTAGGGAAGGGTAAAAAAG
Organism: Pycnonotus jocosus; assembly: GCA_013400435.1. Classification (NCBI taxonomy): domain Eukaryota; kingdom Metazoa; phylum Chordata; class Aves; order Passeriformes; family Pycnonotidae; genus Pycnonotus; species Pycnonotus jocosus. Next base: position 227,644 of record VWYP01016378.1, read on the forward strand.
ATGTGCTGGGCTGCTGTTAGGTTGATATATCTGTAGTTTCCTTTCCCTGGAAGCCCTGAAGATATGCTTCCAAAAGGACACAAATATGTCTCAGCTCATTCTCCTGCCACAAAAAAATAAATGGGAGGGGTGAAGAATGAACTAAGATTTTTTCATGTGAATATTATTTCAATTTTTAAAAATAGACGTTGTTATAGGCAACTACCAATCTAGAAGTATTGTAAATTGATTTTATTCCAGTACAAAGTACTGTTGTGTTGATGATTCTCTAATAAATATTGTCTTCTTGTATAGCTTTTTTTGTCCCCTGGAAATATAATTCTAAATGTCAAGACCTAGATTTCAAATAGCAACCTATTTTGTCCATAAGACTTGTGAATATTTTTACAATTCAATAATATAAGTACATTTTATTTTCAAAATGGTCATTCCCCGATTTCATAAGTCAAGGGGGGGACCCTCCCCCACACATAGGTGTACTTACATCGGTGTGCATCATTGCTGCACATCAGATGCAAAAAATAAACTCAGAGGTACTGCTTTATACATGTTCTTGACCTATACTTTTCACCCTAAAAGATAAAGGCTAATTTTTCAATGGCCCAATTTTAGAGCATTCTCTTCATTTCCAATTTTCATTTACAAAGGTTTTTTTACGCCTTCAGAAAATATAAACCCCTTCTTAATCCAGAAAATTGTCCCTGTGAGATTAGGAATAACATTTGTCAGTTGATATTATTCATACATATGGAAGAATGGGCTTAGCTATTATCTGTGATTCAATCTGCTCTTTCAAAAAAGGTCCCAGTAAATACCAGGTTAGTAAGTTCATCTTTCCAGTTGCCTTCAAGTGTTGTAGTTTTAAGTGCTTGTTTGAGTGCAGGAACTGTGCTCCTTCACTGCATGAACAGTATCATACTGTGAGATTTACAAGCAAGCAGCTTAATACTTTCCCCAGCATTGTCTTCAAGGTATTTCACTTCCTTTATTTTCCTTCTTTAGTAAATAAGGCTGTGAGTTGCAAAATCTGAGTGCTCGAAATTAGACTTTCAGGTCTTACTGAGGCTTTTAAATAGCAGTGTCCAGATTATCAGAAATGAGTCCGGGTTGATTTTGGAAGCCTACAGAGTGTATTGGAACAAATTTAAGCACCTAGCTTAGGCACTTTTTAAACCTCTGTTTTAGGGCTTGTACTGAGGTATTTTCTCGTGATAAAGGGAGTGGTATGTGCTCCTCTTGCTGTTCAAACAGCAGCAAGCTCTAAACTAAATTGTTTTCATATATAAAGAATTGGAGTCTTAGCTTTCTTCCATGATCACTGAGTATAGCTGTCAGATCCTAAATTAGCCTTAATTTATTTTACATCTTTAAGTTATTCTATACTTGAGTGTCAAAACTGTGTAAACTGCTTGGAGTGGTTGAAACAAATTTTTCATTCTCTTTAAATTAATAATGAAATTTGAATGATTCAATTATGAAATATATTTAAAAATAGTTTTCACTCTCTAAAGTGCTGTTTCAACTCTCTTAAGATCACATTACTTTGAAACCCATGGCAGATGTTTTTGTGCTATCTCCTTTCTGGCTGCTGTGCAGTGCCCTGAGACTCTCAGCAGACAGAGGCAGATCCAAACCAGGTTGGAGGGTGCTCCTGCAGCCACAGGGCAGGGATGTGCAGAGGCAAGAGAAGACATCCCCTGTTTAGCTTCACTCCTGTAGAAATGGCTCAAGTCAGAAAACTGTAAGTGCTCAAAAATATTTGGTTTGGAGCACGTAATTGGAGTCATCCCTATATATCTACAACTGCCCATACTGTGTGGTCCTGCATTATTTCTCCCTGCCAATGCTCTCTGATGGAAAATTGATGGTTGTTTGTGCCATGGCTGGATCAAAATAATCTTCCTTCATGAACAAGGAAAAATTGTTTATTTCAGTAAGATTTCCAAAAGAATGTGGAGAAATAGTTGTAGCCACTGCCCTTGGATGTAATTGCAAACAGGTGCCTTTAATAACAGGTTATGGCTTCATTTAGTCAGGTTGAACCCTGCTTTGCTGTGGTGAAGTGGGATTGGCTCTTTGCACCAGGGAGAAGAGACTTGCCAAGCTACTGGAGCTCGAAAGCCTGGGTCATAAAAGCCCTTAATGTTTACCCTGTATACATTATCAGTGCTGGAGGTTTATGGCCAAATAGGGTTACACAAGTAAAAATAATTGACACTTCATAGCTCCTTTTGAATGAGTCCAGTGTATACTGTAACTATCTAGATAACATTTGATGTTACTAAGATATTTGTTTCATTGTCTCCATCCCTATCCTGTTTGTCATAGTAAGAAGGCTCATGCCACCATTGCCTCTGTCCTCCTGTATTCACCTCAGCTGGTGAGAAATGGTGCTGCTCAGACAAACAGCTTTTTCCTGCTAGGTTGCTTTGTTGAATTCATTTCTGGTGGGTTTGCAATGGGTCACTGGATATAGCAGGGATGAACCCAGCAGAACTCTGAACCCTATCAGGCACCTAAATGGGTCAGAAATAAGTAATTTGAAACCAGTCTGGATTAGTTCCACCATTCACCAGACTACTTGTTGTGGTTTAAGAAATGGAGGTTTACAGCAGTCAGGATACTGGGTCAGACTTGAAAGAAGTTTCAGTCTTGGAGGGGAAACTGAGTTTTCTGTCTCTTTTCTTTCCTCTTTCATCCGGTTGGCATTGTCCCTAAAATCTCAAAATTAAGTTGCTCTGGGAAAAAAACCAAAACCTGTTTAAAAGTACTTTTTGCCTATAGTACTATTTTTCCTGGTATTAATGGAGGAAAAAGTTTGGTGTTGCTTTATTTGAAGGAGTCAATAAGCTGAAGAGAAGAGCTGTTTGAGTTAACTTCTACCTGAAATTCTGATAGATTTTTAACACTACCCCTCACCAAAATGAGGGAAATTAAGAAGTCTTAGAGGCAGGGGAAGTCCTTGCACAGAGAGGTAATTCCTTAAAAGGTAGGAGATAATTCCTTAAAATAGACGAGGCAGTGAGTGCTTGGTAACTGCAGCAGATGGTGTTTGGCAGTGGTGTTCCAAGGGTTCTGCACTGTTTATGAGAACATATATAAATGGGCTTGAAAAGGGAGGAGAGCAGTGAGGTGACTAAGCTTGCTGTTGATACACAATTATTCAAGGTAGTGAGGATGAAGGAAGACTGTGAAGAATTACACAAGGATCTGAAGAGACTGTGTGACTGGGCAATAAAATAGCAGATGAAATTCAGTGTAGATAAATGTGAAGTGATGCATGTGGGGAAAAACAATCCTAGCTTCACATATAAAATGATTGGCTCCAAGCTGTCTGTTGCCACTCAGGAGTGAGACCTTGGGCTATGATGGATAGTTCCATGAAAACATCAGCCTGTGCTTGACAGCAGGCTAAAAAGCAAATAAAATTTTAGGAATTATGAAGAAAGAACCAGAGAACAAAACAGATAATGTCCTTAGGCAGCCATATAAATCTATGGCTCACCTTTACCTTGGGTACCACAAGTAGGTCTGACTTGTTAATCTCAGTGAGGATGCATTAAGATGGGAAGATTCAGGGGTGAGAGAGGAGAGTGCATGCAAAGGGCTGAGTAGGCTGGGACTCTTGTCTGGGGAAAAGTCAGCCAAAGGGGATAATGATAGGTTGAAAAAACCTGAATGGGTGGAGAGGGATGGATCTGGCATTTCCTCTTTCAGCACAAGAGTTAAGAGCCATTGAATGAAACTGATTCAGAGCAGGGGAAGGCATCTTTTTCAGAAGAGAATAATGTACCTTGCTAAAGCTGTGCAGAGGGTCTGGGGGAGAATGGACAAATAACTGGATGAAATGCCGGGTCAAGGACAGCTGGATGCAGAAACCCAAACAAGCTTGAGAAATCGGAAAAAATGCTGGAGACAGCAAGGGCTTTATTAGAAATACTGTGTGTGTTTGTCCTGTACTTTCAGTTGTGACTGCTTTTGCTCTCTGCTTGAGACTGAAAGTGGATTTCAGAGAATAGGGTCTACAGACTGACTACTCAAGCCCTGCCAGAGATCTATGAGGGGGCTGCATGCAGACAATTCATACACCAGTTGCAGGCTGCTGGGTCTTCGATTTCTCCTCATCCAATACTGAGTGCAAAGATCATTACAGAGAAAGGGCTCTGACAACACAGCAAGCCTGTTACTCCAGTCTCATGTACTCTTAATTTTAATGCATCTACAAGTGCAAATTCAGATGTGATTGATGCTGGAATATCTGAGCATATATCAGTAGTAGAAAATTAATACCTTGTGACCTGGAGTAGTATTCAAGGAAATAAAAGAGTTTCTGAAGGTATGCATGAAGGTATTCACAGGTGGGAATCGAAGATTTTGGTAAAACCCTCCTCCAAATATATGGAGTTATAATGTTTGGAATAAAATACTAAACACATTCTCCTTCATACATTTAAAATTTTTCTAAAGTCACTCATCTATATTTACTGTGTGCATTACTGCATATAAGCATTCCTTTCACTACATGATCGTTCAATTAGAGAGATTGAGCAATACTCAATCAATTCAAATAAATTGAACACTGTGTAAGAATTGTAGATCAAGCACTCATTTCCTTACCTTCTCCTAAGCCATGCTGATTTACATGAGTGGTGGTGCTTGGGATTGAAGAGAAATCTAACTTAGGGATGAGAACAACAAAGTAGTATGATGTGTATAGCAAACATGACAATGCAAATTTTAGGAAGATGGAGAGGGAGCAAAGATGATGTGTAGTGTGTGCAAAACCTGTGAAAGAGTAACTGAGGTGAGTAAAGAGTGTTTTCTTGAATCTGCCTACTAGTTTTTTCAGTATTACACCTTTCATGCTTTTCATTCCCCAAATCAGAATGGGTCTGTTGAATAAAATAGAGATAAATACTAAATTCAGCATTTCTTTTGAAGTGGCTGCTGCAAAAATTATGAAAGGTGTGTGGAGTGGATATTAGATGTGCATGGAGAGAGGAAAGGGCCCAGTATATATAAAAAAAAAAGGTCCAATTGATTGCTAAAAGCCTTTAAACATAAGCTGCTGGTTGCTTCTGTAGTAGGTACCATCTGTTCAAACAGAGCATAAGTTGTCACTTGAAGGGAAACATAACTGGCTAAATGTCAACCAGTGCAGTAGGCTTGAGAACTTGAGTTGATTTAAAAGTCCTGATTCTGACCCTGAGGAGAGGGAAGGACTTTGATTCTACAGCCTCTCTCCAGAGACCCCTCCTTCTTTCTTCTCACAGTGAAGGACATGTTAAATTTTGCTTGTTAAAACATGTGACTGCTACCTGGAAAGGACAGATAGTTGCATGACAAATGATTACAAGAAGGACTAGACATTTCTGCTTAGGATGGTAAACAAGTTCCTCCCATGGTTTTAGTGATGGAAAAACTTAAACCTTCAGTAGAATGCGTTGCCTAAACTTAATGATTAATACTTTTCTCTCTGTGTCCTATACCTGTGACAAGTCCTCTTTGCAAACTGGCTGGTAACATGATGTACCACATCCACTGGCTCGTGTAGGGACCAGTAGAACAGCTGTTCTACCTGGCAGGTTATGTGCTCTCTGAAAAACCTGCCCACCTACGGAATGGTCTTCTTGCTCTGAGCTATTACTGCAGGTGAGGGGTTGCCTCAGGAATAGCCTGACTTGCAACTTTCACGTTTGTGCCACAAAGAACCAAGACATGACAAACATGCCAAAGATCTGTGTTGCATTATGAATTATTAATAAATTCAACAAAATTATATTTTATGAATTAGATTACTTTTTTCTCATCTGTTAAGACTGAGGGAAGAATGATTTAAATCTCCCAATCATCTTGAAGTCTAACCAAGCAAAAACTTACTGAGTTACTCCCAAACTTTGCTATCACCCTTGTAACTGATCTGCCTTCTAGTAAAAAAAACCCTCAAAATTTCTAAAAGGCCAGGAAAACATAACTTTTCCTTTATGTATGAGTAAGTTAATTTTTTCTGATCTTGTATACATGTTCCTTGACCAATATTTATGTCTGCCTTTAAAGGAAAATGTGAGGTGAGGAACAGTAAACCAAAGGGAGAGAAGTACTAGAAAATGAAACATTTTATTAATATGTTATCATAAATTGCCTTTATCCCAGGGAATGTTCTTACAATTTCTTTCAGAAAAGTGTAAGAATCAAGTGTAAAATACCCTGTCATAGGTATTACAGGGGAAGGAGCTGAAGTATTTTCAACTCAGTGTCTGTTTACCAGGTTATGTTCACAATTTTGCATTATGCAGCCAGAATTACTATTCAAATATTTTGGAGTATTGAGTTATACATACAGTTTACTAATATCTTACAATGAGTCAAGAATATGCATTTATTTTTAAAAGACATTCTTGTACAATGTTGCAATTCTAGCTAGTGCATTCAGGGAACAAACTGTGATTTCTTCTGCTGACTGATGAACCTTACATTGACCTATTCCAATACAATATTCGTATCAGTAGCTCTATAAAAGTGCTGTTAAAATACACTTGTTACAGCAGTCCCTGACAGCATATGCATCATTTCAGCTGTTTTGATTTTTTTAACTGTCCGCAATGAAAATTTGAAAACAAGTGACAAGTAGCAGTACAAAGTCAGAACAAGAGCCATTCATAGCAAAGAGTGGTGCTGTGTAGTGTGTGCTTAGAAAGGAAAACTTTGTGTGTAAAGTACTTTTTCCCTCTCAGGTAAGGAATACTTGACTCTAAAATTAACTGGAAAAGCTGTTCTGTGCAAGAGTGCCTGCAGCAGCAGCTGGCCACACTGCTCTGCAGCTATTTAGGCTATTGTTGACTTCTTTAGAAATGCCTGCCAAAAGTTTTCTTATGACCTTTGCTGTCCCCTACTACCCATTTTGTTTTGAATACAGACTTATAATGCTGGGAGGGAAACACCAGCTGCTTTCTGTCTGTAGGAATGAATCTGTATTTTTCTAGTTCTACACCGATTTTATCAGCTCTGACTTTGTAGAATGCCTATATTTTGCTGGATTGTTTGTATTGGATGAAGTGCATGTGATAATGTTCATGGGATCATATGGGCCTAAGTTGAATGTGTTGATCAGCAACACTGCCATGGCTATGGTGCATTTTTCTTTTCAGAAAGATGTTACTGAACAATTAAGATGGCTTTTGTGCCACTGAAGGTAATAAGATAAATTACTAGAAGTTTCCATTTCCTTTGTTCTACCTTTCCACTTTCCAGTATAAATAGATGCAGATGTTCACCCAGTCATATTTGGACCAGTTTAACTGGAAATAGGATAGAATTCCCATCACCAAGAGTTGTCAGCTCAGGACTATCAGTCTGAATACTGCTTTTAGTTTGATCTGGAGTTTATTGTTGTTCCCACCTGATGGTCCCTGATTGTCTTTTGGCAGAGCCAGAAGTTTGTAACCAGCATTAAAACAAAAGGTTCTGATCTACCATTGGTTTCTGAGCAGTTTATAGCACTATGTCACAGCTGGTGGATTGAGTTTATGACTTAAACTGTTTTGTTACAAAGTGAATCCTATTCAGGTTTCAAAATTTTCACTGTAAATTTGGAAATGTCATGTAGCTCTAGGATAAAGCAAAATGAAGACATAAAACTACAAAATTGAAAGAATAAATGTTATTATATTGCTGTAGAGTAGTAGTTTTAATTACAAAAATAACATATTATAGTTTTTTCTTCAATTTTCTCAGGTAAATTTTTTTTAAAGTAATAATTTGCCCAGGTCTGTCCATGTTATCACTGTATTTGACTGTAGAACTCATGAAACAGCACTTCAGTTTCTCATTTTTTGTAATACCTATAGAACAAGGACATAAGTTCACTTTCTTGACCCCTTGATGAAACATTTCTGGAGCACGGAGAATGTCTTCAATCAGCTCTTTAATATTTCTGAGCTTTAATTGATTAAGCTTATACCAATCCTTGCCGGGACACACCTTCAAAAGAAATATCATTTTGGATATCAGCATATGGATCTGACATTTTGTTCTGCATGTTTGCTGGGTTGCATCGTCTTGTTGCACTTTGTGACAAAAGTCATTGTTCAAATTCAAGGCACTTCTAATCAGTCTGAAAAGTCAAGTTTCCTTGTGTTCTTTAGATAGTTCTGCTTAGTGACACAGGCTAATTAACTGCTGTGGAGTGTTTTAGTTAGGCCACTTCTGTGTTCACAAAATTCAAAACTTCTACTCAACCTAAGGTCCCAGAAAAGATAAGGGGAGAAAAAATGGCTTCCCTGAGCTGCTGTGCTTCCCTGTAGAATTAAAATTAAACTTATGGCACTTACAGTATAGTGACAAAATCTGAATGATCCATCTGAAAATGAAATATTAATGTACCACCTCTCCTTACTTTTTTTTTCTCTAGAAGTGCCTTGTGTGTGAACAAGTAAACATGAGAAAAATTCTGGTATGAACAAAATACTTTGGGAACTGCAAGTGAGATTGGGAGGGCTGGTGGGTTAGTGGCATAGCTTCAGTCATATAAAAACATAACTAGAGATGCACTCTCTTTTGGTTCTAGAAATTTGAAAATGTCTATCTTTCTCAGTTTTGTTCTGGTTTACCTGATGCATGTGGTGATGAATATGATAAAAAAATCTTACTTAGGAAATGAATTCATGAAGCTGCCAATATTTTATGAAGTATGACTCCAGATTTTGGTCAGATCTGTCACTGGAGTATTGCTGAATATTGCTATATAAGACAACTGAGGACTTACTGATGCTGACCCATTAGGAGATATACTGAGAGGCCTGTGTGTGCATGGAGAGTGCCTCTTTGATTAATAGTCCTGCTGCAAGTGTGACATATCTGTGCTGCTGTGTAACTTTTCCAGGATGCTAGACACTTATGTTTAATGATATTTGCCACTTTAACAGTAGGGAAAAGATTGAGATGATCTCAAATTGCTTTTCTCAGTGTGTGCAATGTAGAAAAGAAAATGTTAATTTACTGGGAGGTTTTTTGGTATTTCATATGTGCCTGTGAAACAAGGGCTCTGGCTTTAGCCCCTCAGTGTGCATGTGGGCAGATCTGCTGCCCAGCCCTGCCCCGCACAGAGGGGGCTGTCTGTGTTCTGGGCGGGGGTAAATCCCGTGTGCACAGCCTCAGGACAGTCCTGGACGGTTATAGCATTTCTTTACATCAGAAAACATTCCTGTAAGTTTAGAATACTCCCAAAAACCTGGGATCCACACAAGCTCAGAGCTCCAAAGCAGGCCACAGAGTTTAAGGGCTTCTTGGGCTCTTAATCCAAAATATATTACTATCCCATTATTGCCTCTACAGCCCGAGGGCTCGGAAAGGATCGTTTTCGAAACGATACCTTTAAAACCCGAAAAGACAGCGTTTCCTTGCTGCTCCTATGGAGGGTTCGATGCCGGAGGACGCTGGATGGAGCTCAGGGGCTCGAGTGCCACCTACCGCCCGCTGCTCCGCGCCTGCCGCGCCGCGGGGACAGCGCACCCGGGACGGGGACAAGACCGGGGGGTTGAGCTGTGAAGAGGCCACAACCGAATTTACAGATTAAATGGTGCTGCTGGTTTACAGTCTATAAATTCCCAGCGTAAGAGATGCTGAAGAACTTGAGATGTGTTTAGCATATGGAGCCGGTAAAAAGTTGAAGCAGCTCCGCATTTGAATTTCAAAACCTACAAAGTTAAACAAAGGGGAAAGCTTGATTTAGGAGGCTCTTGGACTTTAAATGGAAATACAGATTTCCTTCGAGGTTTTTTTTGCACCTAGCGTTTTTTTTTTTTAGTGGGGACGATCAGTTAATTTTCAGCCAAGCATTAATTCCAGGTGAAGGGGAGAATAGAGAAGTCGGTTACCAAACACCCTCTGTTTTCTGCTCACAAAGGGTCCCCACCCTGCCCCACACAGAACTGCCTGCTCTAGCAGGGGCTCTCATGGGGATCTGGCACTGCCCACAATTGGAGTCCTGAAACGCAGGACTCCAGTGCAGTCTTCAAATCCTGGGAATATCTCTGCTCAGTTTAGATGCTTTTCATGGCAGCATTTGTGAGAAAAAAACCAAAACCTGAAAACCAAACCCATAAACTTGGCAGGAACAACCCAATCTATAGTCTACAGACTTCAGGGTCTATACAGAGCTCTCGGTGACACTTGGTGCTCTACAGTAATCATAACAGATATTGCCCAGAAAACACTAGGCACATGCAGATCACATGAGATAAATGGTAACCATGAGGACCTAACTGTATTGCTGTATTAATCTTTACTAATGAGATCCAAATAAGAGGTGAAATAAAGTTTCTTTGGAAAAAATATTGATGTTGTCACTGTAAACTACATACAGAGGAGATTTGGTGCAATTGTCTTGTTGATAGTGAGCAAGTTTATCTTCAGTGTTTCCTTTGCAATATTCCTTTTCACAATTTAAGAGCCAGTGTTGGAAAATGGATTTAATTCCTATGAAAGCCTTTCAGTCTGTCCATAAATAAGAACTCATTCTCACTATGTTTATGATAATGTGATTCTCCCTGTTATGATGCTGGGAAAAGCAGAGGGGTGCTAAGCTCCTGTTCACAAAATTCAGTCAGAGCCCTAGAGGTTATTTCAAGAGTAAAGGAAAACCTATTTAATGCTTCCCAAAGACTTAACCGTTAGGGCCTTATCCATAGAGGCAAATCAGCAGTGTCGTTGTAGGGCTAATCTCACCCAACTGAGCAACAGAAAAAGAGAGCCTATGATTTAGGCAACCAATCAAATTACACAAATAATAACTGCTATGTGAAGTGAGACATTTATACATTGTTCTGACCTTAAAATTCCTTTAAGTAGATTTCTTGAAGAATGTGAAAAATCCAGCACTTCTCTAATAATTGTGATCTATAGGTGGGCTTTCCAGGAATCCAAAAATGCACATACTGTACCCACTGAATTCAACTCAATGAGTAATTGAGCTAGCTGTACCTGTGACTTTGGGAGAACGTTATCTCTTGTTTGTTTGTTTGTCTGGAGCCCATGTAAAGGTAAATGTTATTTTAGTGATTAAGAGAAAATGCTTTTTAATTTGGTAATTGTAATTTGCCCATTAAAAAACCAAACAAAACTCCTCTTTGACAGGATGAGTGGGAAAACTTGATGACATTTAAAATTTCTTTTGTATAAATAATGTTTACCAAAGCCTAGATGCCCTACTGAATTTTAAAGATCATAATGAAACTTATTAAACGAAACTTATGAACTTATTAAACAAAAATAGTTTACCCTTCCTTACCCTTTTAAGAAAGCAATATAATCATAAGAAAGCCCAGATTGTACACAATGCAAATATTCTGTTAACTGGTTAAAGGTATTTTCTAATGTGTAAAATTGAAACAAAAAACCAAAATTCAGCATATCAAATGTTATTAAATAATTCTTGGCAATATTATTAGTTTTTTTTATCGTACTGAAGAGTGTGCAAGATCCCTCACAGCTCAGGTAAATGAAAGCATGCAGAAAGGTTGTCACTAAATTTCACAGAGGGCAAAATGAGAAGACAGAACTGCAGGCTTGCTGAGTTTAAAGGATTAGAAAAGGTTGTATTAATAAGTTCATGTGATTATTCAGCAAACTCAGGCCACAGAATGATTGAACTGCTATTTTTGGGCACAAATAAAAATGTTGTGGCTGAGTACCTCCCTGGTAAATGGCAGAGGGATGGGTTTTAAAGTCCATTTGGGATGGGAAGGCATGCTTAGACAGAGTGTATCTCTGAGCAAGAGCTTTGTCTGCCAGCAGCCTGGAAGGATTGGGTCCTTCTCCATTGCATGAGCTGCTATTGCTGTAGAAAGTTATCGGATCGAATTCAACACTTGCTGTATTACTCAGGAGTGAATTACACATTTCATCCCAAACCTGTGCCAGTGAATCCTTTGAATCTGAATTGCCAAGAGGTAGTATAATGGCAAAACTGACATATACTTGATAGCTGTAACCTTATTTACATTGACTCTGACAGAACTCATCACATTATAAAGCAGTATTAATAAAATGTTAATTGAAATACTAAATACCATCAGCCATTAAAATTACTAGTTGCTGCTGTAATCCACTAATAGAATATTTACTGAAAACTAGAGGAAGAAATTATTTTGCTTAAAATATTGGTTAAAAAAAAGCTGAAAGAATAAAATTAAGTTGACCTTTTGATAGACGTCTGTTTATTGATTTAAATTCACCATTTTGTGAACAATGTCAAAGAGGTCTGTTAGAATAGAAGCATGTATAATAACATGAGCTAAACAATTTTTATTTCTTTGTGTGCCATTACAGAGAGATTGAAGCAAGCTTCACCTAAGTGTAGTGATGCAAAAAAAAATAATAATACCCAGTCTGGATGTGAAAAAGCAGAGGAAAACAAGAGCTTCATATTAAAGTGCCTTCTAGGTAGCTGACATGACGCATCTAGTCAGACGTAAATAATGACAGACGGAAACTATCATGAGGTCTGTGAAGCATCAACATGCTGCCATCATTTTCTTTCTAACCTTGCTTTGCTAGCAGCTCTCAGACTTACAGGCTGAGAGATCATTTAAAAAGCAAATCCTAATGATGCTGCCCACTGCAGCAACAGCCAGAGAGACTGGCATCAAGTTAGCTCAGTTTGGGAACTCGGGCTAGCAGCCATTGCTGGCTCCTGACACCCCAAATGGGAGCCGTCCCTCGCTCCCTCCCTGGCTCCCCGCAGCTTCATGTGCATCTCAGTGCAAATGATCCACCTGTATGGGCAAGGGGGAGAGCAGGCACTCCTCCTTCACCCACCTTCAGCTATTTTCTTTATTGGATTACGTGTATTTGGGTGCAGGATGCTGGGAATGATTTTCTTTGTACACATTTTATTTGTAGTGCACGAGAAAAGAGAGGGAGTGATATGCTGGTATCCCTGTAGCTTCAGCAGAGCTGTCTTGTGGTTCAGATAAACACACTGGTACATGGCTGCCATAATCAATGTGGAATAGCAGAGCAGTTTTGCAAATGCAACTTACGGGGGAGGGAAAAGGCAAAATATAAAAATCTCACAACAGGTCACCAGCCTTGTCCAGCTCAGTAGACTCTATTCATCAAAACAGTGTCCAATAAAATAGTTGCACATTTTATTTAAGCTGATGACTGCATTGCAAACCATTGGGAAACAAAGCTGGTGTGAGATAACACAATGGCATGATCACTTTGCAAATCAGCATGTGGCTTTGCTTGGCTGCTAGCAGGGCATGAGGGCTCAGAGACAGATGACAACATGAAAAAAGAAGTAGATCAGACTGCTTGTTTTTGATTGTAAACATTATTTTGATATACAACTATGAATTTCATCCTGTTTGGTAAGCCTGACCTCAGGCTGTATAAATGTATTTCCATTTTTTTGTATGTAAATTAAAACATAACAACAACAACAAAAAATCCTTCCCAACCTTCCCCATCAGAAGGCTATTTATGCTTCACAGATCTTTCCAGTACTTTAAGCACAGCTAAGCAGCTACCTCAGGTAAAGGAGATGCTATTTTTCCAAGGAAGCAGTTTAAAATATTTCCCTGCACACACTTCTGAATGTTCTAAATACTAATGCAGAATTCGTGACTCTCAGAGTAAATAGATGGCACTTAATTATGCTGTTGATGTCAGGTATTGTATAGGTTGATTTCCCAAGGCGTAAGTGAAAAATGTACTATTTGGTCTTAAATTTAAACTTAATAAATAGCTAATTTAGGTTCTTGCTCTATATGCAAGGATATAATCACAAGGCATTCATTTTTAAAAGGTTTCATTTATTCTTGTGAGCTTAATTATTGCAAGGAAACTGTGAGCAATTTGTTTTTTTTACCAGTGTCTGATTTCTGAGAATGGTTATTAAATATTAAATGGATGCATAATTCAGGCAATTAAGAAAGTAATCACACAAAGTAATGTAATGGAAGTTAATTATTACTGCATAAGCAAATAGTTCATTAATGCTAGTAGTTGCTATGGCTGCATTCTTAATACATGCAGAACTGAAGCATGAATCCTCTGTGTATTCAGAGGTACCAGAAGTATGGTACTGCAGGAAGAGTGTTCCTAATGAAAGGCCCAGGCAAATAAGGTTATATTGACCCCTGACTTGTCTGAATGCTGCAGGATCATCATTACTTAAGAGAGTTTTATCAAAACCATGGCTACTTTAGATGCTTATAATACCTTCTGTTTGTAATACAGGCCGTGGCTTAAATCAAGGAAGAACTTGGGGAATTCAGCTGTTTTAAAATAAATTAATAAATTGCCAATCCTGCTTCTCTTGTTAAAATTCTACCCAGTGGTGCTCCTCTTGTTAAAAGGCTATAAAATCATTATATGTAACTTAAAAGGATTGTACAATTTTTCAGTACAAAAGCATAATAGCTGACAGCCACCCTTGTTAGATTTTGTTCTTCAACGACGAGAGCAAAACCTGACATTCTTTTGCTACCATTATTTCCCTAAAGCAGAGCTTTTCATAAGGACTATTTTAAGCCAAGAGACACTAGTGCAGCTACATTCCACCCAGCAGGCTGTGATGCAGTAATATTCCCCTTAGTGCTGTGTGGTTTAGCCAGGGTTGGGAGGATCTGGGACTTAGGGGTGAATGGTGCAAAATGGTGACCAAGTTCCCATTGGAACCTTAAAAGGTGTGAAGATGGGACAGTTGGTTCCCTCATGTGTGCCCTTAGAGAGGAACAGAATGTCACTTGTCCATTTTTAGGCTATGTGTCCCTTCAAAAGAGGAAGAAAAGAACAAGGCAGCAATTACCATGCTGGAGAACCCCTGCAGGTCATCACATGCCTGTTCCTGCCAGCTCCTGGTTCTCACATCCTCCTCCTCCCTCAGCATGCTGCCATGTTAGACAAAAGAAGGTGTATTTTGCCACTAATTGTGCACTGCAGCTAGGCAAAAAGTGCAAGTGTGTTAGTTCTGTGTAAAGACTGCTGTGAACTGCCCGGGGTATCTGTAGAACCAAATGACCATTTGACAACTGAGAACACTAAGGTTCCCAATTTTTAATAACCTACTCCTCATTTCAGTGTGTCCCCCTAAAGGACACTAAGCAAATGAATGTGTAGAATCTAGCTGTTGGTGGCTCAGTGCTTTTGGAGTTTTCTGGAGAAATCTTCAAATGATTGCTTTATGCTCCTAAGATATCTTGGGTTTGAGCAGACTGGAGAACCTAAGGGGGGAGTGAGGGGGGAAAGCAGTGTGGTGGCAGCTCAGCATTGTACTCTAGTCTTCCCAAGGAATAGAAATCAGCTGAAATACTGATATGATGAATCTGGAAATAAAACTCTTGTAAGCCCTTGTGGCTGGCTAAGGGCAAAAAGAGGTTAGACCTTTGAACTGAAAATGTGCCCATGCACACATGCACAATGACATGTTTTAATTTATTTTAGGGCCATTCAATCTATGAAAGTGTTCATTATTTTGAAATACTTAATGCTGTTTCAGAATGAAAACAAATGTTGAAGTATAGGAAATTCCTGTGGGACAGAAATTGTGTTTTTTACCAGCTCTAATAACCACCATTGCAACAGCATGAGCAGTCAATCAAACAGGAATTGAGCCAGCACAACCCCAGGAAAGTTCCTTTCATCCCTTCTTTATTTGAGAAGCAAACCCTTAGTCTTTTTGCAAGCCCTATTAAAAGTACAGTTTTTGCAGAATGTCTGGGGAGGCATGAGAATTGTCTGCTTGGGGGTGGGTGTGAGGGAACAAGTACCAGACTCTCCCAAGCCCCACAAACAACACCTTGCAAATGGCCATCTGAAGCTTTCCACGCTGAGTGCCTCTCCTGGAAGTGTCACATAGGAGGATGATGAGCCCCTCTGTTCAGCCACCTGGAGATCTTCTGTGGTACCTGTGGCTGATAGCTTGGCCCTCAAGTCTCTTTCAATGCTACCCACACCAGTTTTGGAGCCCTCCTGTCATCTGCTCTTGACAAAATTCAGTCTTTCTTACTGCATAAATTGCTGAGTCTGGTGCAGCTGTGCACCCGGACTGGTTCAAGGGTACAGCCCTTTGCAGAGGGCAGTGCAGCCATCCAGAGGGAAAACAGATGGCAAAGGTGGCTAGTTGTGGATAACTGAAAGGATGCCTAGTTCAGTTCAGGCTTGTCATGCTGCCCTTCCTGCTCACTCCTGCTAGGAGGTGAAATCAAGATGGAGTGTTTAATGAGCAGGATGATAGTGAGATTGGGGTGATAGGACTTTCATGGGCAGCTGAATCCATATTATCCAAAGAATCATTAAGCAGCACAGGCTGTTCTGTTAGAAATGTCCTCTGCTGGTCTGCAGCCAGACCTCACCTCCTGCCTGTTCCTGATGCCCTGCAGCAGCTGGGGCTGGGATGGGTGAGCAAAGCATCAGCACTCACAGCTTTCCAACACGTGTCTGCCATCTAGCTCTATCTGGCAGCACCAGGACTACACCTGGGTGCTTGGTTGGCTTTCTCATTTTGGTGGGGTTCTATACTTAGTGTGCACATCTTTTGGTGACTGCATCAGAAGTTCTGATAACTGCATTGACTGAAGTTTGATTTCTCAATAAGCTGCTTCTCTGTCCTCAGCAAATGAATGTGTGCCAAGTGCACTTAAAGGTTTTCCTCTGAATGAAATTTTTTTTATTATATACAGAGAAATATGCCCAAATAATTCCTAATGATTTATTTTCTTTCATTCCAATGACACTACTAAGAAAGGAAAGTTTCTAGAAACAATTATGCAAATAGAAAATATCTTGTTATAATTATAATCCTCTGAAATTAATAATTCATTCTGAATACAAAATTTAGCAACAATTTTCTTAATCCTATACTTTTAGTATGCAGTATCTTTCTAATCAATTGTAATTATTTTCAGCTATGAATTTGAAGTTTCATTTTCTGTCATGTATTACAGAAATAACCCTCAAAACTTGATCATTTAACAACAATATCAATGCTAAATATTTTTTTCCTGTACTGAAACAACTGAGTCTTTTGTGAAGAAAAATAATCTAGCAAAACCAAATACAAAAGCTGATTTTTATTTTAAACTACATTTTTGTAGCTCCAAGTTCTGGTTTAATGTGGATAATTGGCAGATGTTTTGTTTTCATTTATGTGGCAAAAGTGAATGCTGAGAGCAGTGCAGGAGGCCAGGACACTGACCTGGGTTCATAATTGTACTTCTCTGGCTGGGGATATGTTCAAATTAAAATAGTGGTAATGGCCAAGTATTTCTATTTAGCTACATAAATTTAAAATTTGAAGTAAAAAAGAGATAACTTTGAAATTCTACCTGTCTCTCAGCCTTGCCTATAAATTTATCAATTTCTAGGCTCAAACAAAGCATGAAAAATCTAAATGCTTTGGCAGATGTCCCCTGTGTGAACAACTCCCTCTTGGCTTCCTAGCTATACAGAACACGAGTGTTCCTTATTCTGCTTCCAAAAGTGGCCTCACATGGCAAGAAAGACTTATACCCTTGCTTTGTTCAGGAGGCAGAGTCTTCACCCAGAATACTTGGGGAAATTTTTTTCTTAACTAGCTCTAAGAAGCTATATGGGGGCATCTTATTTTGAGTGATTTCTCCCTATTGCTGCAATAGTCCTGTTGATTTAAGTCAATATAGTCAAACAATAAACATTTCAATAACCAGGTCAGTATGTAGTATTCATAAATTCTTGCAGAGCTGCTCTATATCCATCATGCAGTATAGTAAAGGTTGAACATCACGGTCTTATCCTATTTTTCATTTTCCTTAAAAATATGCACATCCTTTAAAAAATCTTACAACACTGTTATTCATAGATTCTGGAAAGCTGTCACGAAACATAACAAAAAGAGATGTACATATAATTGTGAGGACTCTAACAGAGACAACAAGGAAAAGTTGAAGTTTCAAGTACTCATTCAAGTCTCGGTTAAGGAAAATTATTTCTGTTTGGACTTCAGCACACAAGCATCAAATTCAGAGGTGCCCAGCTGTGGGACGTCTGTCTGTGTAAGCACAGTGATGTCTTCTGTTATCGGTTATTCTCACAGCATCTGTTCATACCACATTTGTTCTCATGGTGATAGGATTCTGTGTAGGGATTCAGAATATCTAAAGACCTTCCACCTAAGTTTTAACAGAGAATGTAATGAACTTCAGATGGGCCTGGGATGAAAAGTTTGAACAAAAGTTGAGAAAATTATATGCTTGTGATGATTCAGAATAATTTGCTTATTCTGTATGGAGATTTTGGTTTGGTTTTGTTTAATGCAGAAATTCTTCATTAAAGTATGAGACTCCATTTTTCTTCAGTGTTTTTCTCAACTCTCTGCTAGTTTGGGAGTGTTACTGGGTGTGATGATTATCAGGAATCAGTTGTGTTTCCTATTCCTTGCTGCTTCTTTATTTTTCAGCAAGTTTTGCTTAAGCAACTTAAACAAGTCAGTCACCTGCTTCTCTTCTTGTATATATTGTCCTGGTTCCCATGGTACAGAGAATTGTCCCACTCTTGAGAAAAGACAAAGACATCCTGGGAGAAACTGGGCCTTGGCTGGAGAGCAAACAAGCTGATCTTATGGCACGTAGGTTGTGCAAGTTCTGGCCACCAGTCACCTCCCAGTTTACTGGATGTCACTTAGAGCCAAAGGCCATCATCCAAATGCAGGGGATTAGCTTGTGTGCCAATGCTGTCTGCAGACACTGTGTGGGAGATAGGGGGAAAAGCTCCACTCTACCATGACCTGATTGCACACCTCTTCAAGTGAAAGGATTTAGGCAGAAGATGATTCACTTTGAGCTTTGGTGGACCAGTGCTGACTCCATAGCTGTCCTGCCAAGGGAATACTCTAATGTTACAGGTAATTCAGTCATAGTGTACATGTATATAACATTTATGTATAGCTTGCCTGGACTAATCTTAGAGGTGGAAAACCTTGAAAAGCACTTTAGTGTGGTGGTGTGTTTTTTGTTTNTATACAGGTCAGTTAATGGCTCTCAGCTCTCAAGAAGTGCTTTATCTGTTATGTGGATGGCACTATAACTTTTCATAGGAAGTGTTTGCTAGATTCAGAACTCACTAGTGAACTGCTAATAGTTCATCTCAGTGTTTGGCCCTGAACTGAGATGCTGATGGGCTGCCAAGACTTGTTCAACAGAATGCTTCCAGAGAAATTCTCAGGAGTACAACATCAGCATACACTTCTTCCGCCTGTCTGTGTAAAAATATAAAAGCTATTTCAAGGCATCTGATGCTAGAATCTGTTACTAAAATAAAATCAGTAGAGGATTTTTTTTCCTAGTCTCTAGCTCCAGCCCTCCTTTCTGCAGTTACTTCCTTTTCCAGAACAGTTCAGCTTCATATCTATGGCACCTAGCAGGCACTCAAAGATTATTTCATACAAAGGAAATGCGTAGCTGGGCATTAATATTTTTACTAATATAAATATTATATTGCAAGCCAATGTTTTTGTCATTCCTCTTCAATGACATTGAGTTGCAGATTCCTATTTTCAGTAGGAAACTAAATAGTTCAGGACAGCTTTTAAAAAGCCTTTCACATAAAATTTCAGTAGTCTCACTGAACAGAGGAAAAGAGCTCTAGGATGTTTTTTCTCTCTGGACAGCAAGTCTCAAGTCAGCCAGGATACAGAGAATTTTTTTACTCTTTTATAAAACAGTCACTAAAGTATTCAGGAGTGAATGAATCCACATGTTCTGGGTCACTCTTAATGCTTTGTAGATAAGGAGCAAAGGACAGCTGAAAACATGGAGGAGGTGGCAGAAAAGCAAGGCTTAAAAATGCATTGATGTGAGCCAGCAGATGATCTTGGATAACTCTTGCAGATGAGAAAAACAGGTGTCAGTTAAGAGTCTGAGCAAGCATTGGTGAGAGGAAATTAAATGTAAGATTAAGAGCAGTAGCGGATGTTCTACAGGAGCACAAACAAGCAAAGCTGGTCCCTGCAAGATACTGTGTGCCAGGAGAGATGTGTGTTCTCTTTTAACAAAGTGTGAAGGGGTGGAATTTAATTTTTTTGCCTCTAAAGCAAACACAGGCTTGGCAGAAGTGCAGGTCATGTCCTTGCCCATCCTGACCCTAATCTTGAACTCTGTGAAAGCAAAGGAAGATGACTGCTGTCAACTTCAGAGCACTTTGGATCAGATCTGCTGCACAGTACTTGGCAAGAACCAGATATCACTGCGATGATCTTTCCTGCAGCCAGCTACAGTGCTCAAATTAATTTGAAAACAGTATAACTGGTGTGAGGGTGTCTGTATGTTGCCATTGCTGCTCAGGGATAATAGCTTATCCCTGCAAAGACAGTAAGTGTGAAAGTCTCTGCAGATGCTGTCTGGGGCATTCCTAGGCAGCAGAGAGAGCTTGGCGCCATTTTTATAGATATGCCTGTTAAGATTTAATAGATGGAAACTTTCATTAGTGGACTGTGTTGCAATTAACTTGAAGGAGGTTCCAGCTTACTGTATGCAGTCCTTCCTCAGAGAAAGTTGTTTACATTTCCTTTTGGAAATTATTGGCTCTTCAGCACTTGATTGTTAGTGAATAGCAAAGGCTGTGATTTAACAGAAAAGCCACCAACAACACAACATGATTTTCTCATTACTCTAACAGAAGATTGGGTTGTATAAAAGATCAGTTGTATAACTTTTCATTTGTTTGTGAACACCCCAGTTGCTGAAAGTCAAAACTGAGTTGACCCAAGGGCAAGGGATAACACAGAAACGCAGATACCAGAGAAAGGTTTCTTCCTTGGTAACATCTGTAATGAGGATTAATGGAATAGTGACCTGGTTTTTGTTTGGTTTTTTTACTGGTCCACCCTGAGGCCAGATCCTGCATGCTTCACACAATACTTTCATTGCAAAATAGATTAGGATTTAGGCCTGCTCAGTCTTGTGGGTGACCTACCATGAGAGAAGAGGCACACAATTCCCACCAACTTTAGAGCTGCTGCAGACAGATTTTAGTGCGCTTAAGGGGGATTTGCCCTACGTTAATCCATTTGAAAGAGGAATATGTGGCCGCATGAAGCTGATTGATGTTCATAATAACTGAAGATCAGGTTCTTTGCACCTTCTGGGTCTTCTTGAGAAGAGCTGTATCAGAGCAAGCAGCGGCTGAGGCCAGCCCTGACGAGCCCACCCTGTGCCAGCTCACCTGCAGCACACAGCCCTTGCTGCCCTCAGGAGCCACGAGCTCGTGCTGGTGACATGTCTGGGGGAGGCTGCCCCCTTTGACAGGCTCTGAAGTCCATGAAACCATGGAGTGTAGGCAAACCGCTCTGAAAAGTTTTTCCTGTTTCAGAAAAAACTTCCTCTGAATTCTATCAAAGGCCTTGTCCAAAGAAAGAAATTAGTAGATCCCATTTGGACAAGTGTAATTCTAGCAAAATTGTGAAACAGAGATCATGTGTTCATGACCATGAAGTTGTGGTGACTCGAGTGAATTCTGTGTGATGGCAGTTCAGAGCACCATAACTGGTGCTTGCTCTTGTTTTCCTTGTACAGAGATTTCTTCTCTGAGTGAGATAGTGCAGAGCTGACAAACTGGTGTCAACAGGAGCTGGAAGGTTTTTGCATTTCTTAGTGAAAGGGGTGATCAGTGTGTGATGACCAGTGTGTGATGTGTGACTTGTTCCAGGCCTGGTATCATAGCTTGAAAATGAATGAACAAAAAAAAGGAAAATATTACATTATTATATGCTAAATAACCTATCTGTAGAATATTAAATATATCTCTGGAGAGATGTTATAAAACCTAAGTATTTTCATTGTAACAATAGAATTATAAGTATTTAATGTTTTCCTGCTAGGATGTAAAATTACTAACTGGTATTTTTTAAAAAACCAGGAAAATGTGAACTAATCAAATGAATTTAATTTTACTTTTAACTGAAACTTTACTAATTGTTTCATTTAGCACCGATCAAAGATATTTTTTTTCTTTTAACATGTTCTTGTGAAGGGCAAAAGCAGATTCATCAATGCTTAAATACTCTGTAGGAGGAGAGTGCCTGTTTGAATTCTGCTGTGGGCAAGGTTTGCAGGGCTGAGGATAGAAAATGTTGTCAGAATGGACAGAGACAGGATTATCAAATGGCCCATGTGTGCACTCTAGTCTGGACCATGTGGGCCTGGGCTGTGAAGTGAAAATTGGCGTTTCTGCCATTGCTGTTCCAGCCAAGTGATTTTTCAGAATGAGCATCTTCACCTGCAACCCCACAGATCCATTTTTTTATTAAAGATTTGGGGAGATGAGAGAAGGGAGCAGCATAAACCACCTTTTAGTCTTACACCAGGGACTGATTTACGAGAAGGCAAACTGGAGAGTCACAAATGGGTGCAAGTAACCTCATATATCGGATTATCCTTTTGTGAGCCCCCTCAGTCTACTGGGAGATGCTTTCTCTTCCCTTTTCCTTCTCTCAGGGTACAGTGACTTACTCTAGGAGATCTTAGTATTTTTGAGGAAAATCTGAGAAAATCATGAGAAAATTTAAAAAAAAAAAAAATCCTTCCCTGCTTCATATGTGATTGCAATTGAGAAAGCTAAGGGAAAAGTTTTGGACATGTACAGCTAATCCATTACTTCTTATTTTGATGGATTTAGAGTGAAAAATAAAGGATGAAGTGGAGGAAGTGTATGTGAGAGACAGGGCAAGGTGTATTCATTCAGAAAAACCAGGTGTGATTGCCATGACACGTTGGCTGCATCACTATGATCCTGTCCAAGAGCAGGACATGGCAAAAGTGCACACATGCCCACACACACTGCCACCATGCTGTAACAAAGAGGCACATGTCAGCTTTTTCTCAATTTTGGATCTCATTACTTCATTAAAGAAATGAGATATTGTTAATTTACACTAAAATTCCTAGGAGTCAGAGTAAGTTGAGGTGCACTGTAAGGAAAGAGGCAGATGCTGGTCAGTGTGAATAGGATGAAAAGCTTCTCTAGAGTGTTTCCCAACACAAATGTGGAATCTGGCAATCTCCTGCCTATCCTGAAGCAAGAGCTAAGGTGGTGCCCTCACTGTGGTGGGTTTTGTCACCAAATGAGTTTGAGACTGAGCCAATGCAGTTAAGGCTGCAGAGCTGTTGTTGCTGCGGTTCAGTGGGCCGGCAGGGCACTAACTCACAGCATGGGATAACCCTCCAGCCTTCCCTGCCTCCACCAAATTATTCATAGTGTTTGAGTGCTGTAATCCTAGAAACAATACTTCCAAAGGCTTAAAAGACGTGTCATGCAACCTTTATTAGTTTATCACTACAGCAGAGACACCTCCGACTTGCTTTGATTTAGTGACATAACTTGTGGTTAAAAGCTTTAGGTGAGGCCACACACATGCAAACAGTGACTAGTGATTTGGATAATTAGTAAGAATGGCAGAGCCCTGTCTCTTTACATGAAAGGTAGCAATGATAAGCAATTAAAAATGAGCTGTAAAAGGTAAAATCATGTAGCAAGATGCAGTGCAATAGACCAGGTTGAGTAAAGCAACATAACAGCTACATCAAAAAAAGATAGGAGAATGAAAGGAAAATGCACTAATTTTGATTGCTGTTTTCAATGAAATTGTTTCTAAAAGTGGAATGTGGGAGAATCATCAGCTTTTCGGACAACAGCAGGTGTCCTGATGCTTGCAGAATTTGTTTTCTCAGAATATTTATAAGATGTTAATGGAGCACCTTGATACCATAATTAATCAGAAAGGTGTGAGGTACAAATAATGTTTTCTCTTACAATTATTTTTCTACCTCATAAGTCTTGCTCACTACTTAAGCAAGCCCTACTTGGCCCTGCTACTGATTCTCTTCGCATTGGGAGGGTTTCAAATTGGCCCCAGCTTTATTTAATTTGACAAATTTGGACTATATACCCTTTTCCTGCCTGTCTACTCCTCATTTGCCTTCTGAAACTGAAGTTCTGACACAGTACCATTTCCTTGGCAATAGCCTTCCAGTTATATATGGTGTCATAGAGAATGTGAGAATAGTTATATATTATTTCTAAGTGTTTGGCTCTATCATAGTACAGAAGTTGTGATCAATAGAAGAAATTAGAACATGGTATGGATGCACTGGATATGGATGCACCTGATATGGAACTTCTTTTTGGGGAAATATTTCTGTGGAAGTGAGGATTGATGTGTGTCTGTGACTTATAATCTTCTCTGGAAAACAAAACAGATGATCTGTGCTGAGAAACAAGGAATTCAAATGGTTCAAAAACTTCAGAAAGATTTGGCACAGGGTTGGTTGATCAGAAATAGTTTGAAACTTCTACTTTTGTCCTTCTCAGCTCTCTGGAACATTGATTGAATCTTGCAGGGCAGAATAAAATTGCAGACTGCAGCAAGACTGTTAAACAGCATAGTTGGAATAAATCCAAACATGCTCACACATCTAAAATCTGTTATTTTGAGTGAAAGCCTTGCCCAATGGTTTACATGTTGTGCTGGCTTCAAAAGGAAATATTGCATCAGTTTGATTGTAATGTTGCTCATAGAGCAGTATTATTCAGTGCACAACAGGGTTGGGTTTTCAGGGATCATTTTCTGATTTTCAGGATGTCTGCTAGAGATCTGTGACACAGAGTGTGATGAGAGAGCTCTTGTAGGCCTTGCTCTATTTGACACAAAGCATACTGAGTTTGTGTTTGAGAGCATTGCATGGAATTTAGGACAACAAGAATCCAGTTCTATGTCTCAAATACTGGGGTGTTGCTGCTAAGAAAATAACTAAAAATCTTGGCTTATGGGCCTGGAATAGCTTGCTGAATCAGCAATTCAGGTTTTTTGGAAGATATTAATTCCTTAAAATCAGGAGCTCCCTCTGTTTTAGATTATTTGATTGTTTTTAATGAATGGTCAAATAATAGTGTAGGTGAGAGTTGATGTGAGAGTGAATCTAAACTTGCAGCCATGAAGCCCTATGGGATTTCCCCCTGTTTGCAATGGGTGCATCCAGCCACCTCTCCCTTGGAAAGAGCACAGCTGTGATCTGTGTCAAGGAGTAAGGGCTGCTCTGAGATTGCAGTGATTACCTGATTTGCATCTCCAGTTGAAAGCAAATTCTAACTAATCAATAGACTCAGCTACACTTGTTTCAATTTAAATAAGCAAGTCTAAAAGCCTTCTCTGCACCCCTGTTTGTTTAAGTTGGCTTTGTCTCTTTGATCTCATGTTAACATACCTTAATGACAGGTAATGATTGATAATGGTGTATTGTAAAGTTCAGGTAATAAATAGTGTTTTACTCATAATAATGCTGAATAATGTACTTTTTATGACCCAGTTTGATGGAAAATTTCCTTGTCAACTCTGCCTAATTGTCCAAACAAACCACCCATTACTTAAAGAGATACATGTCTAAACTAGACACATTAATTAGGGTCATGACTGAGCTACACAAAGGAATATAGTAACACTTCAGTTATCTTTAACTATGATCTTTGGACAGCAGTCCTAATGTTTAACTGAAGTTTAATGGGAAGCTATTGTTTACACTATCCTTTTGTAGCTCACAGACGTGTTGGAATCAATCCATAGTGGCTGGGTGATGGGAAAAGTGATTTCTCCATGAAGGTCTTAAAAGGTCATAAGGAATATTAGTCTGAACACCAAAAATGACAAAATTGAATAAGACTGGATGAAAAAGGAGGAAAAAATGGTTTCTGGAAATGAATTCTAGACCAATGAAATTCTAATCCTATGAAAACATCTGCTTTCAACAGTAGACTGATCTATAGGACCAAATAATTTTCTAATGAAGGGTTTCTTTGATGATGAGCTCTGGTCCTTTTAAATAAACAATGCTCACTTTTGCAAGTACCATACAAACAAGTGTGAGATACTGCTGGTAAAAGAGAATTTGTATTCTCTCTCACTGCCCCCATGCAGCAGAGCATTCACTGGGCATCAAAACAGCAGCTTCCGTGCAAGACTTTGTCAGTGTGTTTGGAATGAAATCAAAAACCTCCTACCTGTCCCTTTCCTACCTCTGTAGTTTCCATTAGGTATCAAAAGTGTAGAAGATGTTATGCCAGAAGGGATTTGTCCTTTTTATCTAGGAAGAGCAATGTTTTTGCTATTTGCATTTCTGAATTGCTTAGCTGCCCAAGCATGCTTTATGTGTGCTGCTTGAAATGTGTCATCAGATCACGTGTCCACTGTTCTCTGGCTGATGTTGGACTTTCTCCAACAAATATGGATTATGTTAAAGCAGGTTCTGAATTGACGAGAATATGTTAATAACTCCCAGATGGGCATCTTTGTGCAGGGAAATACAAGCAGTCTATGGCAGGAGCTAGTGTTTGGCAGGTCCATCATTCCGTCATTAAAGGCCACATTATTACTCCCAACTCTGCTTGCATGACAATTGCTTGCATAAACTCAGTCAGTCCCCCAAAAACAAATGGACACAATTTGCTTTTAGATATACTTTACTCTTGAAAGGAATCTTTCTATGCCAGCTGGTGCTTCATTCCTGTTTATAATATGGATTTTTATAATTAAAGAATAGGGTGAAGTAAACACTTATGTTCCACAAATGCACACTTAAGGTCATTTTTCCAGATGTGTGGTATAAATATAAGCTCAGAATGCTTCCACTGTGAGGACTGTATTATTCAGTACTGTGTTTATCTAAGTTTTGCTTGGAGTTACAAATGGATATGCTATTAAAAAAAAAAGAAGTTTATTTTGTTCTCTTAAAGGGGTTTGAAGTATTCTTATGACTTGATAAAAATAATATTTCTTTCCACTTACTTGCATGGATTGGAAAGAGCTGCTGTGTCTAGATAAATGCGTAAACAATACACGCAAGTGTGAATTATATGATAAACATATCTTGATCACCACACTCATTCCTCATCTATTAATCCATTTTACCAAAACATTCAAACTCTGTCCATCCAGCAAGCATTTACAAAGTATGAATGGCCAGAAAACATTATCTTCTTGTCCATTAAATGATTTTCCTCAAACCTAATCCACCAAGTATCCAGTTGTGCACTTACAAAAAAATGCAAAATCTTGTTAGGCGTTTTGTGGTATCTAAAAAAATACAAATTGTTAACAGATTATATCTTTTGCTGCTAGCTGGAAGTGAAGCAAAGACTTTGGATTCAGGGAGTGGGAAACTTAGAGATTCTTAGTTCTTGATCTTATCTTCAGTTCTAGAGCCACATGTCCAGGAGCTCAATCCTACAAAGCATTGCCTATACTGAAAATCAGAGCACTAGTTACCAGGTTAACACTTAAACACATTCATAAAACAACAATAAACTTTTTGTGAAAGGACCTA
The DNA here is from genome assembly GCA_013400435.1 of Pycnonotus jocosus. NCBI lineage: Eukaryota > Metazoa > Chordata > Aves > Passeriformes > Pycnonotidae > Pycnonotus > Pycnonotus jocosus. The sequence goes on from VWYP01016378.1 coordinate 254,997, forward strand.
GTGACTAAATCACTAAATGGTCTAGATTATTCCACTGCAAGGTCAGTGATCTCTATACCCTATTTAATGTAGTGTCACAAGCCCATGAATGTATTTCTCATGCACCTATATTTAAACACGGATTTTGACTGACACATCAATGATAACGATGATTTTATTGTTCTTAATAACAAAGAGGGTAAAGTATAACATCTTTAGGTCAGATGATGAGAATTTGCATTTTTCAGCACGTTCTAGGGAATACTACTGTGTTGGGGCAGCATTTTCTGGTGATAACTCAGAATGTCAATGCTACCAAATACTTGGATCTGATGCAGGCATCAAATATATCATGAGGGGTCCTCTTAGTTTTGTGCTTCTCTAGTCTCTTTCTGCATGTTCTGATATTATTGCTCTCAAACTGGCACTTAATTTTCTTGGCTCTTAAAATGAGCGTTGTAAGAGTAGTTGAACGTAATATGTGGTATTTTAATATTGTGACTCTTAATGCTACATAAAACCTTTGTTTCCTACAGGTTTATTGAGCTGGTGTATTAGATTTCCTGCTGCATGAGCAAGAAGATTATGGTGGCTTACGTCTAAGTATACTTTTGGGAGGCATTTTGTGTTTTCTCTATAAATAGTCTTTCTAAAACACAATTGTGAAACTATTAATGTTTATATCACATTATACATCTCTCTAAGTTTACTGTGATGAGTATACAGGGTGGTAACAAGAGGAAACCTTTTTGCCTAGGAAACGTGTTCAGAATTGTTATTGTTAGAAGCCTACTAAAAGACAATTTTTTTAATATTTATGTTATCTGTAGGATAGTTTTGGCTTATTAGACTGAGTCATCCCTGTTTTCACCAATAGCAAAATTACATCTTTTATGGAGTTAAGCACTTCAATGGAGCTTGCAAACACACAGCTTTGAGCAGAAATTTAGGTGCTCTGGCTATTCCTTTTTTTTGTCAGAAAGGTGAAATGAGTCAATTGCAATTATAAGTTCTTCAAAAATAAAATTTAGGCTTGGGGAGCGTGTGCGCAGCAAAACTTGTATTTTGTACTGGATGAACGTTTTTACCTTAAGCAAAAGAAAACATTTATTGTGGACTTTAAAGATGCAAACCCTAGAAAGATCCTTCATCTTGACACACATGGAAATTGTATGTGGGGGAGGGATATAGGGGCAATTCATATCTGTGTTACTGACTTCCATTCTGTTTCAATGAGTAATTTCTTCTTGATTTGGGAGAAAATGCTGCAGGTCTAGTTCTGTGAGCTCCCCTGCAGCCATTTTTTCATCTGTATATGAGCAGCCACATTCATTATTTTTTGGAAATGTAACGTGAGCGAAACAAACAGTCGGCGTGTCCCCATCCAGCGAAATGAAGACGGCTGTGTCCAGGCGGGCCGGCTGTGCGGATCAGCTCCCAGCGAGCCCTGCTCGGTTCAGATGAGCTGTGGGTAATCTGCAATTTGCTGGGGGCATCGTTCCGGTGCTGTGCCCGCGGGGCAGGATCGCAGCCGGGCCGGGAGCAGCTGCCCCGGGCGGGACCCCCGGCTCCCGGCTCCCACGGCGGGCTGGGCCCAACCTCCGGGGACACGGAGCCGCTATTAGGTCAGATGAGTTACATTAAGTGGCAAGTGATAAATTCAAGATGACAATTCAAAACAGCAGTGTTTCTTTTGGTAATTAATTCCAGTGGTGCCTGAGGCAGTGCTTAGCTGCTGCAACCAGTGTGGCCAATGCTGAGCAGCTAATGAGAAAACATTACAGCAAGGATTAGGGGCCGGTGCATTCTGGCAGGATGAGGTCACTATGATTAGAAAATATTAGTTCAGGCTTAATGTGATAAACTGACTATGACAAAGGGACTTTATTTTATCCTGAGTGATTAAAAGGCAAAAATTATTTTTTATTTATTTGTTGTTGTTTTTTCCCCCTTTAACCACCTTTTACTTTCTGCCTATAGTCCAGTGGCACCAAGCGTTGCTTTGGTGCTGTCACATGCAAACCCTGTCAAGGCTTGTTACCTGCTGCAGCCACACACAAATTCTTCTCTTTATTTGTTTTAACTACTTCTGCCAGGTAAAAACACCCAGCTTAGAGGAAGGAGCTGTATGGTTGTTACCTAAAAGCAGAAAGAATGGTGAGAAGGTAACATTTCTACTTTCCTACTGCCTTGGGTGAGCAGCAGTGATGGAATCGCACAGTTTTGTCTTGTGAAGGACAATCCCACCGGAAAACTGTGACTGTGTTGGGGATGTGGAAAGGTGATGCAAGAACAACCCTCCCCTGCTACTACAGCATGGCTTTGAGGGGTAACTTGTGAAGAAAAACCTGTACCCAATGGCACTTTAAAAAACATTTCTGTGAGTTTTTTCCAGGCTGTTATGCTATTCCCCTGTTATAGTTGCAGGGTCTGTGTTATTCATAAACTACTGATGCTGTGTGCTGGCCTAATGGAAATCCGTGGGTTATAATGTGCTTGCTAAGCACTTCTAACAATAGAGATGAAACAATAATCGTGGAGCAAGACTTCCTTCCTATTAATTGCAAGGATATAGAAGAGATGGGCTGCCTATCGTGGCATTTCGATTATTTTTTTGTCTAAAGCCTAAAGTTATTTCCACTTTCTTGTTTTCTCATCAAATTTATGTAACAATCATTTTTAAACTGAAATCATTATAAATACTTCAGCATAAATGTTTCCATAGAGCAGATAAAAAAGTATTTAATCACATCAGCAAGACTTCAACTGGTCCCAAGTGTCAAATAACATAATTAATTGGCAAGCTTGTAACCAAATTCTTACACTATCTCAGAAGAAATTGAGTTATCAGGGGTGTTCTTACCCTGTGTCTTATTGGAGTATATACCTTTATCTTTTAAAGAAAAACAAAAAGCTTTTTGGTTTGGGTTTTAAAAAAAATTTTCATAAAGACATAAGAGTGTGTTTTCTTCTTTATTTCATCCACCTAACATATCCTTTAGAACTGCTCCAGAATGGTCACAGAAGAAAATATAAATTCCATACAATTTTTTCTTCTAATTCAATTATTTTTTAACACCATTGGACTAGTATAGTAAAAATATATGGTCTCCAAACAAAAAATGGAGTTTGAATTACAGCAGTAGTTAAAAATATTTGTATGAAATACATTGACTCTTTCAGTAATTTTGTAGACTTGCAATGACACTAAAATTATTTTTCTGAACAATTAAAGCATCATCATTACTATGCTGCAATCTGATAAGCGACATTTGTTTGCATGGTACTGAAATATTTTTGGACATACAAGATCATTATATAAACAGAAAAAAGAGTATGTTTGCTCAGGTTTTAATAATGTCTTCTTGTAGATACATATAGAGAATTATTTTGTCTTCATTTTCAGGTAGAAGAAAAAATATAGTTAAACCCTGTAACCTGGCTTTAGAATCTCCATTAATTGAAAGGCTGGAAACTATAAATAAAGTATATTGTATGCAAAAATTTGACTCCAATCTTACTGTCATTTATTTTTAGCATTTGAATTTTCATATAGGCAAAGCACCTTAAGAGCAAATTAAACTCTCAGGATAATTAAAACACAGGTTTAGAACTGCTTGAGTCCTAAGTAGACTTTGGAATTTCTGTAGATTCCCACAACATCATTCTAAATTGTGTTATTAATACTAGTATCAAATAAGATTTCAGTATAACTTCCATATTTCTAAATATGAGCTTTTAGGTAGACCTTTAATGTAATACACTGTAAAATTTTAAAATTGGATTTTCAGTATGGCTGTGGGACCTGGTTCCACATGGGAGGATAGCTAGTAAGGCTGGATGTTAATCCTGATATAACCATAGAATATCTTGAGTTTGAAGGGACCTGCAAGGATCATCAAGTCCAACTCTCAGGGCTTCTCTCCTTTAAGTCCCAGTGTGATTTAAATACAGGCTTCCACTTAATCATAGCATCAGAACAAATATTTTATTTCAAAACTTTGGCTGGAGCTTTGACCAGTCTGAGGTTTTCTGTCTTCGAGGCAAATGCACAGAGATTTTATAAATAGATTCTTCTTCAGATCCTGATGCCAAACTTGTGTGGCTGTTAGAAGAGAGAGATGCTTGGAAACTTTTTGCTTTGCTCTTACTAAACTGAATATAGTTTATAGTCACTAATACCTGCGTTTGTATATTCTTCTATTCCTGAACAGCTATTTAGTGCAATGAGCTTGGAGTTGGCTGAACACAAATAATGAGAGATCACAGGGTTTTGCTGCAGCTGGGATCTTGGAAAACTGTAACTGCATCATTGTCTCTCATTGTGCTCCCACGTGTACCTTGCTTAAATGCCATTTGATGCTGCAGGCTCTCACTCTTCCCTTCCCCATAAACCCCATTCACCCCACACTCAGCCGTCACGAGCGTGCGGCATTCCGGGGGGATTCCCGAGCCGGCACGGCCGATCATTGACCTGGCTATTGTTGTTTGCGATGCTTACCCGTAAACTTGCACAATCAATACGGCGTGAGCCCGCCTCGCTCCTGGGAATGCAAACCTGGAACTGTGCACTTAATCTTGAGGCTGGCTCTTGCTCCCTGCTCTGCTGCTAAAGCGGGTGTTTGGCCTACTTGATGCGGCATTATTGCTGCAGAGGTCAGCTGTGAGCCGGCTCGGCAAGCGGTGATGGATGGCTCTTTGTGATGGAGCACCCCTCCCGCCCAACCAGAGACACTTAATAATGATGGACCACAAGCGTGCACGCAAAGAGCCTTGTAGCTTGGGTGTGAGCTCGTACGGTGGAAGCTAAAGAAGGCAGTGTGGTAGTTTGGAACAACTATTTGGGAAAAAAGAATGAATGAGGAAAGCAAGGTCTTATCAAAAGCTGAAGAAACTTTCCCCTTTGTTAAAAAATTGCAGGAATGGCTGCAAATACATATATTTTCCTGCCGTCTTACTTGCATTGGTTCCTCTTTTCCTTGTATGTTAAAACAAAACCAAAAACAAAACCAAAACACTGACCTTCAAGATTATTTCTTAACACAAATTATCTCTTCAGGAATTTACTTTATTTGAACTGTGTTCTCCAACACAAGGTATTAAATTTTGTTTGAAACTGATAATATGGGATGAGACTGGGTGCTCAAATACATCTTGCAAAAATTAAGTTTCTCTTCTCTAAAGAAGAGAGAAGCAAACTGCAAAGAAGCTCACCTTAATGCTGGAGAGAGAGCTTTCCATGAGGTTTCTTCCTTAAAAAGAAAAAGCTGAAGTAACCAAATAATCATTTCTGGATTTATCTAGTGTGTTAGCCTTTGATTCCATAGGTTTTCCACCTCTTCTCTCTCTCTTACAGATATTGATTATAATGTTCAAACAAAACCCAAAGAACAGCTGACCTACACAAAGCGTGGCACTACTTCACCACCAAAACCACAGGCCAGCAAGAGCTCTGAAATAGGCACTATTTCTCTGTTCTCCAGCTGATTCTAAGTCAGATGATTGTGTTTATCGATCCAGATATTCATAACTATGGAATCACTTCTTACAGGTGTAAAACACTCCAGCAAATCCATAGAGGAATAGCTATTCATTGTGATTTAAGATACATTAACCAGCTTTGTGTAAGCAGCTGTTGTAAAGTCTGTACTGAGGAAGACCTAAAAGCTGGTAGGGTAAGTCCAACACCCTTTGTGTTCCAAACCACCACTTAGCCTGTAGACAAACATCACTCTCTAGAAAAATGTGTGTTCTGCCTTAGAAATTCCAATCCTGCAAGTTGGTGCTTTACAGTAAAAAATTCAGCTGCATAGTGAAGTGCTCACTTGAACTCTAATGCTCTTTCATTGTGAGTGTTGCACGTCTGAACACTGTTCTGCAGAAGGGAAGAGTTTTGCTCCAAACATTTGGCTGTTTCCTAAACTAGTCCGATAACAGGATGAGTTGCTGTGCAAGCCACAGCACTCTTCTAAAGACAATTCAGTGCTGAGATTTTTAAAATAGTATTTGCATGATATTAGTACTTATCTAGCCACGTGACACTGATTGCTTTGTGATGTTTAACACAATGTTCCCCAAAATGTTTCATTGTCTTTTTTTTCCCCCTCAACCCTAATCCAGAGACGAGATTCTCACTAGACCATTACATTTTATTGCAGAAGACCTGCATTTATATGAATACAGATTTAGGGAAGGATAAGTGTTGGAAGGCAGGGTTAGCTGATGAGAATTGCAACTACCTAAATAAGGCCTGCTGGCTTTAACTGAGTGTAAGCCACATTATTCCTTAAAAGTTGTGAGTTTCTGGCATGAGTCTCCAGAGTGTGACTCACTGTGATAGTGGTTGTGCTGGAACCTCTAGGGCTTGGCTGTTTAGTTTTGCTGTGCTGCACGAAGTTTTGTACAGATTTTGAAAAAAGAAGCCTCTTTTGTATATGCAGGCAGCTCCAAACTACTGCTTTTGATTTTCACAGAGCAACTAGGTGCAGTGAGGGATTTTTGTCTCCTGCTGGTTCTATTTTCTTGTACAAAGGCAGTGCAGACTAGGAGAGGTAAGCCAGTGTGTTAGGTTACTCTGAACAGCCTCAAAGGAATGAGTTCTAATTTTGTAAACTGGTAGCATAAGCTGATATGCTTTTACAGGTACAGGAGTCAGAAAAACTAGTTTGGGCCAAGAAACAAGTAATTTACAAGAAATAATGTGGAGGAAGCTGCCACTTCAGCAGCCCCTTGTAGTCTTTCATTGCTTGTTCACCCTGCTGCAGCGCTGCCCCTTGCTTCGTGTAGTTAGTCTGAAATGTCTGAAAATTACCTCTTGCAAAAATTTTATTCAGTGTCATAAGAAAACCCCCATCCTGCAAAGAGTGTGGATGGTTTTGTAAAGGAGACTCCACTTATTTTCTTATAGGCTATAACTGTGGCAGGAAGCAATACCACGAGGTCAGTATGGAAATCTGCAAATGGTCCAAGGTACAAGGGAGAGATGAGACAGGGCTTTGTGCTCATGTCTTTCCCACTGTGCTGGGACTCTGGTGTCCAGCAGCAACAGCTTCAGGTTTTAGACATGATGGCTTTACTGAAGTGCTCTAAATTGTATTCTAAGAGCTAAAGCACCAACATGGGAGAGGGCAGAGTGTGCGTTTGCAACTGGTGAAAGAGGCAGAAGGGTGTAATGATTAAGGATGCAGGACATAGATATGGTCCTTAGGGTCAATCAAAGAGACCCAATTGCAGTGAAACTAAGTATTAAAAAATATAAGCTAAGTGTGAAGTCTATTAGGTTAGGCAGCAATTGTAAAAAGAAAAAGTCATGAAAGCCCCATTTCTGAAATTTTTAAAACTGAGCAAGTCAAAAGACCAGAAAATATACTGTATATAGCATAATATAATGATAGGAGGATAGACTTACTCCAATAGGCCTATTTAATTTCTAAATCCTCCGAGTCACCTAAGCTATTTATGCTTAATTTTACATAGTTATGACTACAGAGTATAATCATCCGAATTGCAATAAAATCCTTATAACAGATTAATAAATAAAAAAAAAGATGTCTCATTTTGCTTCAGTGAGCTAACACATCTCAGAAATGAATGACAGTCAATGCTGCTGGGGCAGCAGCAGGGTCACCAGTGATACATTTCAGTAATGTCAAGTCCTATACTCAATTATAATCCTGTATTTTGTTTTTCTAGAAATAAAAGCCGCAAAGTAGAGGATCCCGAGTGCTGTAAATCTATGAACTACAATATGTACTCCAGAGCTCCTCCCCATTCTTTTCTTAAGTCACCAGGAGGTGATGCCCTGGCTTTGGCCTGTATTTGGGCACAAGTCCTGAGCTGTGTGGTGCTTTGTCTGCCTTGTCCCTGTGAGTGTTGGGCCACACTTCCTGCTGGAGTGGAGGGCAGCGACCAGGAGCCCCTTGCTTTCCTCCCTAGGTGGGCAGGGGTGTGATGAGTGCCTGTGATGTGCCAAAATTGCCAGGCAAGGGAAAGAGAAGGAAAGAGGAGGCTGTGGGCACGTCTCCCCAGGTGAGATGGGGGCTGCTGTAGGCAGCACCCACTGCAGACTAGCATCAGGACCAATATGTGCAGGTACACTCAGTTCTTCATTTGACTCCTAACATACTTGTTTCATACCATGACTGTTTCCCTGAACATTGTATGACTTGGTTCCAGTATTGTAAAAACAATTTGAACATCATTATTTCATTTGCACTTTGTCTAACACAACCACTAGAAACTCTTCTTTGGAGATATGTTTTACAACTATTTGTAGAGAATTATCCTGTTTGCTTTTGCTTTGATGCCTGGCTCTGACATTTAGAACCCATCTCATGGAGGTTTAGTGGGATTCTCTCCCTGCTTTTCCCTACACCCTATGAAACTATGTTCTAAATTTTCTGTAAGCAAGAACAAACTGTTAACACTTATGGCAAAAGATGCTCTGAACTTTGCCAAGAACTGTTTTGGTGCTTGTAACTGGCACACTAAAATGAGCATATTTTTAATTTCTATCTGGCCAATCATACTGATACACAAGTTGTATCATTCTGTGAATGGTCACTAGGACACCTGATGGTGACAGAGAATTTTGAGCACAATAAATATAAGTTGATTGGGAAAAGTATTTATTCATCACATTTATTTTATTTAGAATGGAAAGTGATGTGAAATTCCTATTTCACAAAAAAAAGAAGAAACCATTACCTACTAATGGGTTAAAAATAAACAGAAGCTTTCATATAAAAAAAGAAGGCAAAAGAAACAGAGAGAAACGGTAATGACAGTTTTGAAGTATCCAGTACCTGTTGTGACAGGAATAACAAATTAATTGGGACTATAACGGATTCTTTGTAAAGGTGAAGTAAACACACTTGACTGTATATTTTTCACCATCAGTTAAGTCTCAATTGGTTCTAAAAATAAACAGAAGACATTGAACAGTTTTAATGGATTTTGACACCTAGGTATTATGCTGTCACTCCAGTATAAATGAATCATAACTTTAGACTGCGCCAAGGAATTACTACACATTTGGAGAAAATTTATGGTGCACCAAGCTTTGAATCATGATGTGATATCAAAACTAAAGTCACAAGAGGAAAAAAGTCTGGCATAAATTATTATTTACCCAAGCCACACATATCCATGTGAGCGCAACAAGTATGGTTTGCAGGGTTAGTTAGAAATGCCACTATAATTTCTAGGTGTTAACACCTCTCTGAGTGGCTGTTCTGGCAGAGCTCCCGGGGAGCTGCATCCAGAGGGGAACTGAGCTCAAATGCTGGGCAAACCACTGCAGCTGCCAGATGTTTGTTGCTTCTCAGAATTTGACCTAATTAAGGGTTTACTAAGGAAGAGGTTAAAAGAAAGAATTTTAGCATTTGACTTTGCAGTTATGTTAGGCTTAAATTTACTTATTTTAATATCTAATGCAGGTCTTGCAAATGATTAATTTCTTACTTTGGGGTCAAAGAGACCTTAAACTTTTTGTGGCTGTGAACATTTGCAAAGTGATGGGTTGCTGGGTTCAAGCTGGCCACCTTATTTGTGGTCATATAGGTAGGTAAGCCTTAAAGTATACAGACATGCATATAATATTTGCCGAGTCTTTCTCTTGTCATTTATTTGAAAACACAATAGTCTGTGCAGTTGCTTAGACAATGAAAGCATGCTTTTTAATACTTCTGAGGAAAACAAGAAAACAAGTACACAAGTATATTCAGAGGAGTCTCAGATGTGTTCGATGCACAATTGTATAGTTGCGGTTTTTGTAAGTCCTCATCAAAATTGTCATGTTTTTAAAAACACTTCTTTTTCAAAGCACAAGGCAGGTGGTTGTAGAGTACTTTAACAGCTTTCTCAACAGTTCCTCCTGTTTTTCAGGATATTCTGAACTCATATTTTCTAACATTATGGCTTAAAATCTGACTGTTTCTTCAGAGGTTATTATAAAATATGAAGAAGAAGATATCCAATTTTTACGACTCTATTAAGCAAACAGGAGCAAATCCAAAAAAGATTATAAGCAGGCAGAGAAGAGGTTTTGTCCAGAAATCCATAGTGTATTGGTTTATAAAGCTTTCACGCATTCTGGCTGTAATGCTTTACAAAAGTGGATTGATTCACTATTTCTGACCTACTGGGAGGCTAATCATTTGTTTAATGACTTTGGTAATCTTCCCTTCAAGCGATGGTACGGGTGCTGAACTTGCTGCTGATGGCCCTATGGCTCGAGGTCAAGTCCTTAACTGATACAAATACTCTGTTCTTCCTCAGGCCAAGCCCTGCCTGTCTGCCTCTCTCTTCTGCTCTCTGGTTTGTTTGCCAGGCTCCATCCAGGTGTTCCCTCGTGTGATGCCAGTGCCAGAGTGGCTGGGCATCCATCACCCTGCTCCACAGCACTTTGCCTATGGAACCAAGAAACTTCCAAGATCTGTCCTGTGACCGCAGCTGTAAAAAGTGTCCCATTTCTGCAGCTGCCACTGCCTCTTGCTGCAGCTATTAATCTTGTAGGAGAGACCAGTGTGATGTTTGAAAGCAACTTTGCATCATCTTTTATTAACCAGGTTAGTGCTGAATGGCTGTCACCAGGAGCAGAGCTATGCAAACAACACGAGGGGTTTGCCTCATTACTAAGGGGAAAGAAATGAGGAAAGAGAAGACAGTAGGGTTTTTTCCCTGGAAAACAGAAGAAGGAATAAGCATCTACTGTTAAAAAGTCTAAGGTTTTTTTAACCTTCAGTTTAAGACAATTTAATGTACTAAATTCTTTTTTCCTTTACCTGATATATGTTTCAAAGTAATTTTTAAAATAGGAAAAGCCACTTCCCTCTCTCCGAGGGTAGTGTAAGGATGCAGTTTAGACTTTGCTATGGGGAAATGGTCCCGTTGGCATTATTGTGCCCCCAAATTCACTTGAGTAGCCTACTTCATTCACTGACCTTGCCCGTTATCTCTGAAAAAGAATCCTGACAGTCAATTGCTGTCACCTGTTCCCCAGCAGTCACCAAGCTCCTCATAAGCTCTTTGGGAGGAGTAAGGAAGTTGTCTGTGAAGTGTTCCCTGTGAGAGATGGTATTTTCCAGGGCTGACACTGTCCAGCACTGTCCACACCACCTGTCTGTTGAGAGAATGCACAACAAAACCTTAAACCACCGAGTCTTCTGTGTGTTTTTAACCCACCTGCCAGGGTCTAGTGGATAGTTTTAAAATGTGCATCAGGTATAACGAATTGGTGAATAAACACTCCTGTGATATCCACCTCTTTCCCCAAAACTGCTGCCAAAGCTTTGCCAAGCTGTGGTAGCTGCACACAGCTCTTCCTTGGGATCTTCAAAGGTGGAAAGTCTCAGCTAATCAGAAATATGGATGTGTATATAAAATATACATTATTCTAATCTGGGTTGTTATGGGAGAAACTGCATCCCACTGTGAGCACGGAGCCTCCTCCCTGGTGGCAGCTGGTGTGTGAAAAGCACACCACATGAAAAGCATGTGGAAAAAAACATGGGGAGGATGTTTACTGTGTGCATACTGTGTGGATTTTAATGCTTCCTCCACCTGTAAAGGGGAATTTCCTGGGCAAAGTGGGAGGCCTATGCTGAGCATCCTGAACTGGGGTGTTGGCAGAGCTGCTGTAAGAGTCCCGAGTTTATCTGATGCTGACAGCATCCATCCTGAAGGGGATACTGCATAGTCGGGGTTGGCATCCAAACATTTTTTTACATAAGCTGTGAGCAAAAGTACTGGCACCTGAGAAGCTTCAGGCACATTCATTTTTGTAGCTTATCCAACAAACACAAAACAAAGAGATGGAAGATACACAACACATCATGATGTATTTTCCCCTTTGCTTGTTTCTAATATGTGCAAATGACATTTTTAAATATTAAAAAATGTTCATCTTGAGTTTATAATACTTAAAGTGTCATCTAATTGTGTCTTAGTTCCTCTGAAATTATTCTAATTATCATAGCAATTTATTAATGCAATTAATTTTATAAAGGTTTTCAAGTTTATTTCCCTGTAAAGAACCCCAAAGCATTCTCACAGTACCATTACTTTGAAAGTTCTAATTTTAGGTCTTTTTCACTTTATGTTTATTTGCAGTGTGGCAGCATTTCTTTTTTCATTGAGTACATTACTTAGGCATTATCAATTAATTCTGCATGGATATATCAATCTAACAGGTACATTTCTCTGGTAAAAGAGAGAAACAATTAAGATATTTATCTCATGTGCTTTTTCCTTAAAGGGACTATTCTAAAATTTTTCTTCGGGCGTTCTGCAAACTCTAAGGTATTTTGTTTCCATAAATTATGAAAGGAAAATGTCACAAGCTATCACTGTTTCTGTGCTCTGCCTTTGCTGACAGCTGTATGATGCTCATTCAGTGCAGCAGATTGGGAGCTGAAAGTTTCATCAATAAATATGACTCTGATGGCTTCATGTCAACGGTCAAGGTAATGGCCTTTTATTATCCTGGAAACACACTTCCACAAGGAGTGTGTATATTTTTCTTAAATTCATCTGAGGAGATTTTTTTTTTCACTTTTGCGTACAATTGTAGTCATTGTCTTCTGTAACTGATATATAAGGCATTTTAATAAAAGAAAAATATATTAATTTTTATTTATTACTGGTGCTGAGGAAGAAAGAAATTAAGAGAATGTTGAATTGTCTTACTGCAAACTTTATGATGAATGTAGAAGGATTTTATAATATTTTGGAATCTTTGAAAAATAGGGAAACATGCAACCAATCTCTTTGAAAAAGTACAAAATGCAGCACTGAGAGATTTGCAGTGTTAAAAATCACAGAACAGCTTTATTCTGCACTAATTGGATGAGACATAGTTTTGTATTACATTGGAGTTTAAAATTATTATTATTATTATGGTTAAAAATATTAAATTTTAAATGGAATTTTCCAGTGCATTGTAGTAGTGAAGAAAATTATTGTAACATGTGTATATACTGGAATAGTATGCATCCATATGAGAAAGAAATGAGCATGATAATATTTCAACTTTTCACTGCTCTTTTGCAGATTAAATACTTTCTAATATTTAAAATGTTTTTGCAAGTTTCAACTTTTCTTAGAGCTTTTTAAAGTGGTCTATTAAATGTATTTATTATTAATTAAATCAGTTTTTAGCAACAAGTTTAGATAGGTTTCTCTGTCTGGTTAGTTAGGTGGTCAATATTTAGGCCTCAAATACTAACTTGTAAATAATAATCTAGGGAAAAAAGATACTTACCTCTACGAAAATATTTTTCATTCAATTGCTGCACTGTGGTTTTATATTTTATCCAAGAGTTTTAACTTACATTTGTAATATTTTTAGAATATCTAACTAGTTTTATGGTATATGATTCTCAACAATATCTGATTTGCAAAAACTTCTCATTAAAACATATATTCCACAAGACAGAAGACAGCCTAATTTTGGTGAATTTCAGCATATCTGGAAGAACAGACAGCTGCCAATAGATTAACATATTAGTGAAACTCTTACTGAGAGATACTGCTCTGACCCTAATAATGTGAGGAATGTGGCCTTTTTTCAAGTAAAGACTGTGTTCATTTGGGTTTAAAAAAGAAAACTTTTCTGCATGGGGTTTTAGCTTTGATTTGTGTTTCAGCATTTTGTAGACTTTGTTTAGTAGAAGCCATCTTAAAAATCAAGCTGGAATTCCTTCCAGGTATTTGAGGAATAAAATAATCTTTACAGCATCCATGAAATCAAGATAATTTTTATCATGTGTCTTAGCCACATCTAGTAGTTCCTTCGATATATCTGGTGGACCCTGGTTTTTCTAAAATAATATTTTGAATTGTGGCACCCAACTGGTGCTGTGAAAATAAGACATCCCGAGTGTTGCAGGTGTTGGGTATGGTCCCATGTTCCTGTTGGAGACATGGTCACCAAACCTTCCTGGCAGAGGGGTGCTCTGCTTCTGGAGGTCCTGGGAGCTCCAGGGAAGCTGATGGATCAGCTGCCCTGCCCAGGCTCTACCACAGGGATGCAGCTCTCTGCCAGCAGTGCTACACAGGAACTCCATGAAGAATTTGAAAGCACTAATTAAAAGTTATGTTACGAGCAAGATGCTGACTTTGGGCACTTAATTGAATTGATGTGGACTGCCGAGGTGGGGAGGAGGACCAGAATTAGGTGATGTGGCCCTGATTTGCAGTAGAGACTTGTGCTTGTTTTGTAGCTTCTTTTTCCTCTGCTGCTGGTAGAACTGCAAACTTAAAATTCCCATCCTTGCATGCTAGACGGCTTCAAGAAAGTAGAGATATGAAGCAAATAAAGCAACATTTTACCGAAAGTTCATTCATCAAAAAGCTGCATATTTTGAAAAGGGTAAAAGTACTACTAGACCCATCAGGGATAAGTAAAGGCTATATACTATAGATTATTTTAATCCCCCTGCTAGATATAAAAGGGATAATTACATATTTGTGGTTGAAGCCATGTGGTGGAAAAATCAATACAACTTTTTTGTATGACACTTCATTAGTGTGAAAAATTTTAAAAGCTGAAAAGAACTGCCTTGCAATTAAATGCCTCTGCTATTTCAGATTCAGTAATGGGTTTGTATTATTATCTAGTTTATTTGAAATAGTGGTTGCACTATAGCAGTAATTGGAAAACATTGATTATGCACTTGTATATAGAAAACCTGGCAAATCATTACAGGGCATAGCAACAGTTAGTTAGCCTTACTAATGAAGCACTAATTGCTGTAAGTAGGTTAACATGTTAGTGAAACTACAGGGAGATAGAGCTTTGAAATCTTTTGTCTCTTCGGTGTTACACATGTTTTTTTAAATCTTATTTTAAGAAATCTCATATTGCAAATGCAAACCACAAGATTTTCTTGGGGCTATATTTGAACAATTTTGTAGATTTGGTTTATGTGGTTTTTTTTTTTTTGCATTTAGATAGAAAGTCTGGCACACTTTAGTCATATTTATGCTACTCCAATCAACATGGTGACTTTAATGCATGTAAATGGCTAGCAGGAGTGAAAGGCTGGTTGGCTCGATTGATTTCCTTATTCTAATGCAATTATGTCATCCATGCTATATGCTTCTTGAACAATTTTTTTTTTAAAATTAGACTGTTCTATGTTTGATGAGGTAGTAGCTAAACTGTTATATGACTATTTGGGATACATTTTTTAAAAAAAAAACCCTTCACTTTTCGAAAACCTGAAGGCCCCAGATCTCTCTAGTAAAATGCATTAGAAATAGAAATAGATTATTTTATTATAGATGTTGACTAAGAAAGGCATATTACGGTTTCTTTAATTGATTATGCTACATGAGTACATTTTGCAAGCTTTTGAATCAGAAGTAACTTGAACTTCACTGTTGCTATCTGCTTAAGAGCATCTCATTAAGGTGTGGCTGAATGAGCAGCAGGAGGGATGAAATCCTGACCCTTCCTGAAATCCAGGGCACTTCCTGGCCGTGCTCCTCACAGCCCTGCCCTCCAGGAGAGGGTTGCAGGGCAGCTCTCCCTCGTGGTGAGGCACTCCCAGACCCCAGGGCAAGGGGAGTCAGGGGCTTCCCACTGCCCTTCCCTGGGTGTCCCCCAGCCTCCTCCTCAGAAGGTCAGTGCAGCATTTGGCTGCATGGGGCAGGTTGCAGAAGCTTTGCAGCTTTTCTGCTGCCTCCCTCCCTCCCTCCCACCATATGGCACAGCAGCTCCACTGCATTTTGATACTGCTTGGCTGCAAAAGTGCAGGGCCAGGATTTCCTCGTTTTAAATAGGTGTTAAATTCTCTCCCAGATTCACAGGAATAAAGCATGACCCCCTAAGAAGTTGCATAATGACCCTGACTTACAGAACATCTTGGAACAATTCTTGCATTGAAAAGTAAATGAATAACAACACACAAACTTTACTAACCAAGGGTTAGAAAATGCCAGTTGTGATTCTTACCACATTCCAATTTTTGAAAAAAAAATAACAGTGTGTGGTTTTTCAAAAGATTTTAAAGGGTAGGAGGGATGTTTTAAAGGGAAAACTGCTTTCAGTTCAGAGCTAGCCCCAACTAGTTCTGCTTTGACTCAGCTTACTTAACAATATTATACCCCTCTGTTCATAATAATGAGCTGTTTTGTGCAAAGCAGCTCATTATTATGAATGTAAGGGCATGTTTAGACTAGTAAAGCAAATCATAAAAATTGCTGCCCATGTCACTTTTTTCCTTTGTCAATAAAAGATTTTCCTCAGGGTCAGAAACAATTATTGACCAGAGAAAAATCTCAAGTTCTATTTGGAAATTTTACCTGATGATTCTGGAAATAAGGAAGTAAAGTTTAGAAACTAGAAGTATATGTGGTGAACATTATCTGCAAGGTCTTTCGTGTTAAGGAAATCACGACATCTGCCAATCTTTCAAATTCCAAAGGGTAAAGAATGAGGTCTGTTAGGCTGTCATCGAACATGACAGGCTTAATGTAAAGTTTATAACAGAAAAAGGGCAATCTTATTGTGGTTTATTCAGTTTTATGTTGCTTGTTCAGTAGAAAAGCTCATTTTTTATCTAATTTATAGCAGTTGAAATACCAAACAGATTTTTTACATATCTCCTGAGCTCTCAGCTCTTCTTGGCTACCCCTTAGTCATTCCTTTAGGGAGTAGTCTTAAATCCTTCCAATTTAGCATCTATGTGAGACCAGACAATTGTTTTACTTGAGCATATCCTTCAGTTGTTATAGAGCTGTTTCTAACTCCAAACATTTTAGTTTAATTACTGCTTAGAATATTTGCTATATTTTTATTTAGGTTGCCTCTCACTTGAGCCCATTGGGCTGAAGAAAGAATTACTCCCCATGCTGTTCTGTAGCCTTTCTTGTTCAGATCTGTAATTGGCCCTGTGTTTTTGACTTTTTGCTAATAAGCAGCTTACTTGCTCTCCCACTAGACTCAACCCACCACTTTTGTTTCATGAATTTTACAAAGGATTTTAATAGATGCTTTAGGCTATGCAAAATGTTATATGAAGGAAAGCATTAATGCTCCAGCCTTGACACAAAGGATGTGTGAATGGCTGCTTATCATTACCGTCAGGTATCAGAATTTTCATTAGGAGTTCTGGAGGACAAAAGGGGAAAAAGTGTAGCTATATGAAAGAATATTAACCTATACTGTGCAACCAACCACAATTCCTTAGCATTTTACATTAACTCTCTTCAGACACTGGCTCTCATTATTTTCACACATACATAATAACTGCTTATTATAGCGGTACAGTTCACACTGATATATTGTAGATAAGATTGTGTCAGCACTTCCATTATAAACCCTATTTTCAGAGGTTTAAAAGGCAGCTGTAAAAATTTACTCCAGACAGAAGATTGGTTTTCCAGGTTTCTGCCTCGAGCAATTTTTTTTTAAACCAATTAAAAACAATTGGCTGTTTTTTAAGCTACAGAAGTAAACAAAACAAATTAAGAGGTTTAAAGCACTTTTTGCACTTCTGTAACTCACAAACCTTTATTAAAAAAGAGAGAAAGAAATTCAGAAAGCAATCTGTTAATGTTATACTCACCAGTGCTGTTCTGCAAATGAAATATACACTGGGCATTGCAAAAGAGAGTTGTAAACCAGGATACTAAAGCTTAAAATTGACTCCTGAGCACAGTAGATGATTCTTAACAAAAGAAATTTTTTTAGGTCTAGAATATAAGTCTGGTCCTTGCTGTCACCAAACAAAGATCTAATTTTTCTGAAGTGCTCACTCCCCCAAGGACTGAAAAGCATTGTTTCCTCTTAGGCTTGTCCTTGGGCTCTTTGGGAAGCCAAGGTGTGATTTTGCAGTCCTGTCTGTGGCTGCAGCAGTCCCATTCCCAGTAGTGTTGGGGGGTCTCCTCAGAGCTTCCCACTCCTACAGGAAGGTAACGATCAGGAAGTGCTGGAGGTGAAGAGAACTTCTGAAGATGGGGTGAGAGCCTTCCCATTTCTGTGTGTGACTGAGCTGGCACTGCACCTCCACAGAGACAGTGGAAGTCAACTCCCTTCCCGCTTTGCATTCCACAGATACCTATGGAGGCAGCCCTACTGCTGAAGGGCTCGGTGGGGAGAGGCTCAATCTGCAGGTGATTTATGGCTTCAGTCACTGGGTGACACACTGGCACTTCCCACCAACTGTATCATGAGCGCATGCAGCCCCTCATCCTGCTGCAAATTCCCTGAAAGTTCTTCAGCAGGAGAAGGTATGTGCCTCCAGTTGAGTTTGAGGACCGCTCATACGGGAGATGTGATTCTTCCTTTCCTCACATCTGGAAGGTGAAGGCATGGCTGTCATTTGCAGTGCTCTTTCCTTTAATCCTATGAATGTTGCCTGGGTGCCAGCATGGTGGATGGAACAGCACTGTTCCATTGCTCTGTAACTGGGTTTTGCTCTGTAACTGTACCTGGCAGTGAGAAAGAAAAATAACAGCACACCCATGGTTATGGAGGTTACTTGGGAGGTACCCAAATTATTCAGCTTGATGTCCCAACATTTCAGCCCATCTGTTCAAACAGGGATTTATCCACTACTGTGCATTGTGCCTCAGTATCTACTGGGTAATATTGTGCGTTAATTTCTGCAAATAGATTTAGGTATGACATTTCTGACAGTTGTTCAGCTGAAATGGATTAATAATGCATTTTTATGATCTCCTTTTCACTTAAAAATATATTACAGTGCAGGGTATTGAGATAGGCTCTAGTTTTAAAAGAAATATTTTGAATATATTTAAATAAAGTTGGCTCATTTGGGATAGATGTGGGCAAAAGAAAAACAACACCCTATCCATGTTCTTGAATCCTTGTCAGTAATTTGGAGGTATTTTCTGTCTTTCTCCATAAATGATTTCACAAGGAAATGTCATCTGCCAGAAATGTGGCTGGGAAATGCCAGTACTCTATCTTTTACCATAAGAACAAAGGACCAAATCCTGAAGTTTTTTCCTAGGTATTGTGTCTGCAATATGGCAAGGTCCCCATCGTAGAACTGAGTAAAGTGTTTGGAACTTGGGAAGAAGTATAAAGGCACCTGGAACAATGGTAAGATTTGGAAATTAAAGCCTATCAGTCATGTGTTTTGAGGTGGCACTTCATACAAATTGGAAAAACGTGTGACAAACACAACAAGAGTCCATGTTTGCTTGCTTACTTGTTTTTGCTACATGGTAGTGATAGAAAACCACAAATCTGTCTGTTAATGAAAGCAGCTTAGTGAGATATTGAACTTGTGACCCTATCAGCTTCCCTCGGTTCCCTCCTCACAAACAGACTGCCGCTAAGTTCCACACTGATAATTACCTGTGTGCTCACAGTTGGCACGGTATCTGCCCAAAGGGCAGTATCAGCCCAGAGTGGCTGTCATGGGGCACATCTGCACTGGCTGTCCCAGCCCTGCACTGCTGATCCAGGCTGCCTGACAGTCCTGGTGTCTGGATGATTCACCTCCTGGTTCCGGAGAGAAAACCACTGCTGCTTGCCTCTCTGAATAGAGAGTATAGATAAGGTGTGGAGTATCCATAATCACACATCTGTCTGCCATGTGAAGCAATAGCTGCACAAGCATGAAATGTAATAAGAAAGAAAACACAGAAAAGAAATGTGAAAAGGTAGCAAAGTTCATGCATCATAATGTAGTTTCTACCTAAACAAAAATTCAAATTTAATTGTAGAATTGAAGTGGCCTTGTTTATGGAGGAGCTAATAGTATCTTTGTAAAGCTCATTAGGTATAAGCCATCTCATGTTTTAGATTTTACAAAAAAGGAGCAATTTGTGTTTGCAATCTTGTAGAAGAATTGCAAATTAAAAATTGAGGCAAAGGATCAGGCAGGTTTCATCTGGGCAAAATAATTCATTTTGTGTTCCAGTTATCTGATCTTTCCTGAAAAAGCTGTTTGGTTTGTGTTTATTCAGCAGCTAATGAAAATAGGATACATCTCAGTTTTTTGGGGCAATGTGCCCAAGTGTACTGAAACTGCAGGAACCCAAAGAATGAGTGTGCAATCAGGAAGAATGGAAATGGGAAGAACAGTGTTTATTATAGTCTGGATGCTTTCCATTTTATGTATGCTAAGATATAGGTTACCCCACAATATTTAGTGTTAATGATGCATCACCACATTTTCTCCACTACATGGAACTGTTTCCATGAGATTTGTATACAAGCAGATAAAAATATAATAGCTGAGCTTAAATGACATATTGCAATTATTTTGAAACAAATAACTAAAAAATATCATTGAAGAGTTTGACCCTTTCTAAAGAGATGTTTACATTTTAAATATAGGCCAGGAACACCTGAGTACAAATTTTGTCCAACTTTCTGTATGTGCTTTGATCACAGGACGGGCTCCTAGTAAAGTGTTCTTCTCTTCAGTTCTCTATAAGCCTACAGAGGCATTATTACGGATAGATATTTCTCCTTGCAATTCAAGAAGAGAGGGTAAAACCAGTCTTTGTGTCAGTCTAGTTGGCTGAGATCAACTACAGGCAGAACACAGACAATTTGCCCTGGTGAGCCATGGTTAGAATGGAGTGGTAGGATTTGTCCTTTGGGAGGTGTAAGAGCAACAGAACAAGCTCAAGCAAACTATGTCCCTCAAAAGTGAAGACAGCCAAGAGTGCGAGTTTATTTCTGATCCGAAATAATGTAAGTTTTGGTGTGGTTTTTGTTTGGGTTTTTCCTGCTTTGTTCTAGTTTATCCTCTAAAAGCAGGAGAAACGTGTGTCAACTGTGGAATATGAAACACAAGGCAAGTTCTATAAAGTATTGGTATAATGCACACCACTTTAAATAATTGTAAACTATTCACAGAATTGCAGAGTCTGTAACCTTTTGAGAGCAGAACTAAAGAAGCATTGAAAGGAGCAGGGTATTGAGTATGTTTAAAATATGTGGAGAAAACTGTATAAACTCCCCAAAGCCTTTGACTAAAGGTAGATATCAATAACTAAAATGCCTCCAAACACAGAGGTATGATTCAAAAAAATAATGCCACTAACTTAGAGACCAGTGAAAATTTATTTTCTCCCCTTACAAATTAGCAAAAATATCTGTAAAACACTTTGACAGTGTTGTCAACAAAAGACAAACCAGGCTTTGGTTTGTCTTTTGCAAACAAAGCACTCAAGCAGAGTTGGAGACAAGAACAAAACTTTCCTAGTCGGCTACAACGTTGTTTAACTTGAGCATGGGGATCCACCTTAAGACGGGTCCAAGGAGCGAGATGGAAACCAAATACAGTCAAAGGAAGTTGGGGATGTGGGTGTCAGGTTGTCAGTAATCTGACAGCTGTGGTAACTACCCTCTAATCCAGCAGCTCCAGCCACGCTCTCGGCTGACACCGCAAGGACTGACTGACAGCTGAAGAGCGGGCACTTTTTACAGGCAAAAGTGACATCCAGTCTATTACGGCTGACAAGCACAAAGCAGAGATTTGCCCTGAATGGTTTGGTACTGAAGCCTAGTAAAGGGGTTATTTGAAAGGTCTTAGAGAAAGTGTCAGACTCAAGCTCAGATGATAACAATATTGTAATGATAGCACTGGACAATGAAGTGCTATGATTGCCCATACAGGCCAGGAAGATTGCATGTGGATATTGAGCTGCAGAAGCCAGTTTACAGCAGCAGATTCTCAAAGCAAACTTGCAACAGCTGTAAATGCACTCTATGTCAGAAACTTAATTTTTTTTTTTCTTTCCAGTGGATAATAATCTACTTATGCCTTTGTTACTTTTGCTGTAATGTCTAAGGAAAAAACTAGCAGAAGGGCAATTACTGCACACCCCTTAAAAGATGGAAATAATGAAAGTGTCACACTCAGCGTCTTGCTGGTTGAATTAAGAATGTTCTTAATATTGAAAAACTACATTAATAATTGAAATAGCTGTATCCTAGTCCAAATGTTAAATAATGGAAAAATCTGGGTGTGATACTGCACTGTAAATTCATACATAGACATGCTCAACAAAAAGAGGAAATAATTAAATATAGAAAGGTATAGTATTGTGTAGTAGTTAAGCAGCTGACTGGTATTGTGAGGCTCCAGGTGTTACAAATGTGACCCTTCGTTATAGCAGGATCTGAATCTGCTATGGACTAGAACTTTTAAATATTCCTTTTAACCTTCCTCAGATGTTCCTTTTCAGCAAAGCTCTTAAATTTTCTTCTGATTTATTTTTCTTGGTTTTCATATAAAATACTGTATTTCATCAAATGATGAAGTGATTTTTTTTTGTTTGTTTGTTTACACAGATGCTTAATTCTGTAGGCAGCTGCCTCTTCATTCCCACTCTCCCTAGTACTATCCTTCAGATCCCTCATCTGGCACCCTGGGTGCGAGAAACCACATGTGTTAGCTGACTTTTCAAGTAGAAATGGCACCATTCAACAGTTTAAGCCCCCCTGTACCATCTATTAATTCTTCAAAAATCTGTATCATTATTTTCCAAGTATCAAAGTGAACCTGCAGTTAGGTTTTCTTTTGTGGGTTTTTGTGTGTTGTTTTAGTTTTATGTCTTTCCCCCACCTCTTATCTTCCAGATACTTTCAGGAAATCACTCCTTCTTTCTATTAGGTAACTTTGTAGCTCCAGCCTGTGAGCTGAAGCTAGCCTAAAACTGATAACACTCAATTTTATGTCTCTTCTGCTTGTTGACTGCATTTTCTAGGGAATAGATGTTTACAAGCAAAATTATCAGATCAGGTTTAAAACAACTCAAATTCTAATTGCCAAAGAAAAAGAATGGCCAAATAATGGTCACTGACTGAAGAATGAAAAATTTACAGGAAAAAAAACCCCCAAACTTGCAATTTTTTCAGTTTCAAGAGTTTACAGTGCTAAAACCTACACATGGTTTGATTGCCAGTACGTGAATAGTCAAGGCTGGGGTAATTTTCATCCATTGCTACTTATGGTCCAATTTTGCCTTTAAACAGAATTTTTTTGTCACTATGAAATACCAGTTGTGGAAGCACTTCTGTTTGAAGACAGAGGCATGATTGCAGGCTTTGCTCCAGGTGTGTGGAAGAGCTTGCGCCTGCAAATGTCTGTCGGAGTGGGCACTGCTTTTGGCTGAGAAGCCAAGGCAGAACAAATGTGAGTGTGGCCAGTCCTGCCCAGCCCAGGGTGCTGTGGACCTCGTGGATGACCTGTTACCTGGGCTGGCTTAATGAGATCTGTAGATTCTGGAGGACTTTTTGGGTGTCATTGTGAACTGACAACATTGTGACTTCTTTGCTGAAGTCCTTTATGCTGCCGTGAAATTTTTAAAAAGTTCTCTGACAAATAATTGTTTTCATTCCTCCATATGTTTTGGATTGCTTGAACATTTATGTGACGTAGGTTCCCATATTTTGAGACCAATGAGTAGAACTAAATGTGTGAGAGAAAATATTCTGTGTGAAGGTCGAACCTCACTGTTTTCAAAAACAGTCAACAGGAAGTAAGTGAAAATTATATGAATATATTAAATGTAGTTAATAACCCTATAAAATATACTGCATACTTCCACATTTAATCCATTTTATATATGTGCATGCATATATATAGATATATGCTGTGTTTTTCAGTGTGATGGTTTCGTTAATTTGGGGTAGGAGTGGGTTAATGTTTTTGGGGGGGTTTGGGGGGTTTTTTTTGTTTTTTGTTTTTTGTTTTTTTAAATTGGTAAGAAAGGATTTGCTTTTATTTCCTTGCTGCTTAGTATTTTATTTCAACAACTATTTAATGTGATTTTTTTCAGCACACTAGATTTTACGTAGGGCAAACCAACCTGTTACAGATCTTTGTTTCCAGAGGCATAACACAAATACATAACTTTTGGCAAGAGTTCAGTAGAAAGAATTACCTGAAGCTCAGTGCCAATGTATTCCTGTATTTGCTGTTCTAAACTAAAAACCTGATCACTAACTCTGTTGTAGCCATCTGTCATTTACAAAATGACACATCCAATTTAAAACCACTAGGAAACAAAATGTTTAATCAGAATTTTAGGAATACTTGTTAACCATGAATCTTGGAGGCCGATCTACTTAGCTATTACCGAGCAATTTATCTGACAAGGGATGTCATCTATTGCAGACGACGTACAAGTGCAAGTCAGCATCACCTTGAGCAGGTTACTTTATTTGTCCTTTGCCCCAGTTTTCCAGTCTGTGGAATGGGAAATAGACATTTTCCCATTTATACAAAAGGTGTTGACAGGTGAGAAAGTTCAAGTGTGTTTCTTATGTATCAGTCTTGCACAAAGTTTTTACTGCATATTTCTGCCAAAGGCATTAGAAAATGCTGTAGAATTTTGGATATTAGTGTGAAACTTTATGGTGGAATTATGTGACTGGGGCATTTGATAGGAGAGGAAGTCTGTCTTTGTTGTGTCTTTCTAGAACACAACTAAAAGATATGAACACAGAGCACTGAAATGCAAAGTTTAGTGATGAAAATCTGTACAGAAGTTTTATACAGAGGCTGACTCCTCCTTGGTCATCAAACTCGATTACCCTTTGTAAATTTTGTTAGACTTTTTTTACTCATGTTGTGCTTGGTTGGTACTTCTTTGTAATACTAGCACCATACATTCCTAAGTTACAGGGTTACCCTGCATAAATACACAAAGCAAAAGAAAACCCCTTTTCTGAGGAGGTCAGCTTTAACAGATGAGACAGATGGAGATGTGAAATGATTCACCCAGGATTACCCCAGAAACAGGAGGTCACTCACAAAGAACTGCAGGAAGATTCAGGCTATTAGACTGTCCTGGCTCCTTTAGGCTTCTCCTTGGAGTGATGTTCTCCTTTGGGCGTTGT
The DNA here is from genome assembly GCA_013400435.1 of Pycnonotus jocosus. Classification (NCBI taxonomy): domain Eukaryota; kingdom Metazoa; phylum Chordata; class Aves; order Passeriformes; family Pycnonotidae; genus Pycnonotus; species Pycnonotus jocosus. Next base: position 279,817 of record VWYP01016378.1, read on the forward strand.
CCTGTTTGTCTTCTTTCACTTCTCCAAATAGAAATTTAAATGTGTTGCAGAAATAAAATTTTAAATATAAGTTATATTGGGAAATAGAAATGCCTGATGATAGAAACAGAAGCAGTATTTCCTGGGTGTGTTTCAGAAGATGGAGCTCTGACAATGATGTAAGCTCTTTAAACCAGTCATAGATCCAAGAGAAACGTAGATCTTTATTAGCTTCTTTCCTTTATTAGACTTTATTATATGCCATTAACAGTTTTTTTAAAATATGGTAAGTGTGTTCGTTTTCCATACAGTAGTTGTGAAAAGTATTGCAGATCTAAAGGAAAAAAAATAGAGAGAATGACCTCTGAAGATGTGAAAAGGGAAAAAATTGGATAGTAAATGCTCAATCAGTCTGAGGCATTTTGTAAATCAGACAACTTTTATTTGGATATACTATTGTTTAACAGCCAGTTTAAATTGGGACCAGCATCCTGATTCTGGACAACATGGCTTTTATTGGAAGTCCCTGCCACTTTTAAACATCTTTAATACATTTTAAAAATAGAACTGTAAAAACCAGTAACCAGACTTCAAAGCGAAGCCGTGTTGTGCCAGAATTACGAAGCTGGTGCTGATTTTCACTGGTTGTAAAGGCTTGGGAGCGCCCTGCGGTCTGAACCATGGTGACAAACACCAGGAGCGCAGGCGGCTGGCACGGGACACCCGCGGGGGGAGGGAGGGAGGGAGGGTTGGTGGCACCCCGGTCACCAGTGAGGGACTCAGAGCCCTGTCCTCCAGCCTCAGTTATCCACCTGTGCCACCACAGCATGGCCCAGCCTTCAGGAGGAGATCAGGGGCTTGGGGCACAGGAAAGCAGCTTATTCATGGTCAGCTAGGATGGAAAGGGTCTTTTGGTTGCTTTTTGGTAGTACTTAGCAAATAGAAGGAACCATGAGCTACCCATACATAGTGCCCTGTGTAAGGGCTGTCCTGCCAGATTGTGTTGGTTTTACAACAACCATTTAAAAAATACTTCTAACAAGTTTGCTTACTGCTCCAGGAGTGGGTGGGTAGTAATTTAACAATTACCTATATGATAGTGCTGGGAGAAAGAGCCAAGAGGGGAAAAAGAAAATGCTTTGATTTTTAAAAATATTTTTATGTTTCTACTTACTAGTGACACTTTTAATATACTAAAATGAAGGGAGAGGTTCTGCTGGGTTAAACTGGCCATGCTCAACTGAGGCTTCACCAGCCTGAGCCAAAGTCTGCCCTTATGCTGAAGTTGGTGTCATTTAGTTGGTGTTTCTGGAGGATTAGACCTGGATGTTTCTCGAACAAGTACTGGCAGAATGCTATGGTGCTTCCTTCAACTGCCCTGTTTTTCTTGGCTTACAAGCAGTTCCCATTAAAGTACCATTATTAATCAGTGTCTTTGCTTAAGAGCTGCTACTGTGGCTACACCCTTCCCACTAAGAAAAACACCACAGCAGAGTGCATCCCTTCGCCTGTAGCTTTCTGCAGTGAGTATTTCAGAACTGCTATAGTGCTGTCCTGTAGGAAGGTATTGTCACAACATAGCTCAAGAAATCAGTTTGAGATGAGTAGGCTATGAGAACTGGTTTATTGCCATCTTCAAACAGGCAAAGATGTGAAAGGGATCTCTCTAGTGACATATCTGCAGAGAATGTTCACCTGGGAATAGGCTAATTGAACACTTGATGCCACTGCAAACCTACCTATGCATAACTAAAATGAGCACAGATTTGACAACTGCACTGCATTTTAAAAGAAATTTTAAAATGCAGTGATTATAGAGCCCCAGGGCATGATGTATATCTGCTCAACACAGATTTTATTTATGAAAGATAGGCTCTGTATCAATATTTTGGAAAATCAGGACCCAAAGATGTGTTTCACTAAAAATTTTGGGGAAATCTTCTGGCAGAACGTAGATTCAAGACCATGTTAGGATTTTCTCTGGCTGTAGCTTCAGCATGAGATCTTTCTGATTTTACTATTAAAGAGAAATAAAGCTTTTGTTGTGTATTAGAATCTTATTTTTACATCCACAAGTGTTTGGCGTCCTTTGCAGAAAAGAAAATTTGTGAGTAAGTGATCCCTGACATAACTGAGCTGTTTGATATTTACATGTGACCACCATTATGGTTTCAGATCCTCTTACAAAACTTAAATAAGGTGTCTGAATAGTCTACAGAGGGCTCTTACATGTCTCTCTTTCTTTAGTTGCCATGTCTAAAGGAAGTCAGGATTGGTCACAGCTGAATTTCTTCTAATTTTTTATTTCCCAGCAGTGCTGTATCCGTCTAAGGTTTCTCCATCTTAACAGTTTTAGAGTTTAGTTAACTCTGTTGCTGCTACTGTAATTCTGGAGAGCAGGTTACCAACAGTGCCCAAGAGAGCTGGTCTCCCCCAGATATGCTGTGTGATGTTCTCTACAAGGAAAGAGGACTCCAATTTGCCCATACGAGGGAATGTTGTTACTGATGGTGCTGACCACACACAGAGCCCTGTCCCTCCCAGGCTCTCCAGCTTACAGCCTGTTAGAGCAGTATTGCTGCCACACAGTCTGCCTAAATCTTGGCAGGGATCTCTCTTGGAAGAGATTGCTGGCTGCACACTTAGCAAAGGAGCTTTTTTGCAGGGGCGGTGGGTGAAACGCACCAGGTTCCCTGCCGGTTTTCTTCACTCCAACACTGAATTACTCGGGTGTTCCCTATATGGAGCTACTCTAGAAAGTAGTGTGGAACTTCCAGCTAGTATAAGCAATTGCTGTCTGCCTGCTGAGCAGCTTTTCCTACCTGGATTGTGAGGAAGACCATGATGCCCTCAAACAGAACAACCAGTGGGGCACAAAGCACGATAGCTAGGTTTCCATGTTCAAGAGCAGGGGGCACTTTGTGCAGGGTTCTGGCTAAGCTGGTGGCTGTGTGCCAGGGAGGAAACTCCTTGTGGCAGAAGTCTCAGTTGCCAGTGTAGGAGCTGAGATATTGGGTGTGCAGACCCTACCTGAGATACTCAAACTGCTCTGTGGGGATTTGCTTGCCATCCTGGACATAAAAAGCTTGTTTCTTAGCTACAATGTGTATAAAGAATATATGAAAATAATGAGAAAGGGCAGATAGGGGACTGTGTGTGATAGTTTTGAATTTCTCCGTTTTTGAGTAACAAATACTGATTTTTTTTATCTCATGTTCCTTACAACCCCACTTTTAGCTATTGGATTTCTCGTAGGCGTCGCAGCATGAGCGCAGAATCAGAAACAGAGTGAGGACCTCAAGAGAGTGCCCAATCTGACCTTTTGCATGGAGACTAAATCAAGATGCTTGATTGCCTGCCTTGCCCTTGCAGTGGTACCAGAGCAGCTCCTGGGCTGCCTTGCACACCTGTGGGTACGCAGTTAAGACTCTCTATCGGTTACAAGCAAAGTGTAAAGGGCAGCGGGCTGAACAAGGCGCTTGGGAAGGTCTCTGGAGCTGATGCTTTCACTGGCATCTATTAATAAGTTGGGGCTAAAACCTCTAGTTTGAGGAAGAAGCCAGCAGAGAATTTTACAGCTGTAGACAAATATCTAAAAGGATTTGGTTCATTAAGCATTAGCAAGAAATCACACAGGAACGCCTGAATATATTTTAAAAACAAATAAAGTGTAAGTTAAATACACAGAAGGCTTTTCTCTCAGAAAGTAAATAAAAATTTTCTCATCTCTTGCTAAAGGTCTTCAAGCAGGAGCTTTAACAGAGTTTGGAGAAAGTGTATGAATAAATGTATATGACCATTTCTTTCACAACCATTTAATTTCTGACAGGATTCATTGGCTTAAAAATTCATGAGAGAAATTAATGTTTTCCTGGTATCTATGGATCATCTCAACTCTTTTTCCTCTGTGCCCCCGAGACTCTGCTACCCATATTTCTGTTTTGTGAAGTAAAGTGGTTAGGTAACAAGCGATAGGCTTGAGATCATTCCAGCCAGTAAGTATTCAGAATTGAAGTGGAACTGGGAATGATGGTTCTTGGTCTCCACAGTTTGTTGCCTCTACCTTTTCTTATAACACTCTGTACTATAAACTCAAATTATAACTGCATGGCAGGAATCTTACCCTCATTAAACTGAGGTGTTAAAATTCTCCTCTGATCAGCATCAGAGAAAAATACCTGTTTGAGGAAGAAATGGAATATCTGTATGAATTGTACTTAAACTAGAACAATTAGAACATTGAAGTGGCTTGTTCTATACATGTGGTATGTGATATCAGGATGCATGTTGTCTGGTGGACTTAGAGACAGCCCTTTTGAGCTGAAGTTCTGGATTGGTTCAATATCAGGCAAAATTACAAACCAGCAAGTCTGTGTATGATATAAATGCTTGGACACATTTGATGAGTTTGGAGAAAATAAGCAAATAATGCTTAGCACACTCATTCACAGTGCTGCACATTAAAAAAAAAAAAAAAAGAAAAGAAATGTGCAAACTTAGTTAATTGTACAAAACTTGAAGAAAATAACACCAAAAAGCAGAAAAACAGCACCTCCCTGCAGCGCTGTAGTCAATGGAACTAATGAAGTTCTGCAACTCCATTACAATGCTTGCTTTATAAGAAGAGCATCCCCTACCCTTCTTTTACTTCATTCAGACTATATTTCTTTCATTCTCAGAATAAGAAAGCACTACAGTTTGTACCAGTAAGTGCTACTTATTTATACATTGGGTTTAATTATATATGAAGATAATCCTTCTAGCTTTAGCATGCAGCCTTAGAAGTTGATACAATTTTGTCTATAGAATAGAATATTGCCAGGATAAACTCAGTCAGAAGACTGAGTCTTGGAATGAATATAAAGGTTATGCCCCTTCTACAGACAAGCATATGAATAAATATGAATGATTTATCTCGGCATCTTGGTTTCTTTCTTTTATTAAGAGTTACAGCTCTCTATATTATACTTGCTTTTTTTTCAGCAACATTTTCTGGAATGCTGCCTAGCACTGTTTTTCTTACAGTAAGTAGAAATTAAAAGAATATAAAGGTGCCAAAACTAAATAGTATTGATTAGTCTATTTCCAGTGGTATAATACTTCCAAATCCAAACTTTTAATTCCTAGCATCCTTAACCTATTGGATTAAGTAGTCTAAACCAAGCTTCTCTTTTATGTGTCAAAAATGAGCTGGAAATGACTAACAAACAATTTCCTCTCATTTAAACTGTGGGAAACTGCTAACTTAGGGAAACTTTGCTTTTCCATATAAAAGACCTTGACTTTGAGGAGAAAGTATTTTCATTGCATTTAGGAGGTTCAGATATGATGAAGTTACTTATGTGGCACATGAAATTGTCACAAGAAAATTAATCAAAGCAGAAGCAATATTAATAGCAGCATTTTTATTCCTTTGTTGTGGTATTCATCCCCACACTTAACATCCCATTTTAAATCCCTTCAGATCCTCATACCAGGGAGAAGACAGTCTTTATCCAGGATAGTTTATCAATCCTTGTTGGTTTGGACTGTAAAGGAAAGGCTTATCCTTATGCCCTTTGTTCTCGTATTTTCTCCTTTTTCTGCTTACATTAGAAACTCGCCAGGGTTGATGGCCATATCTTGCTAGTTGGGCAAAGCATAACACAATTGATCAAGAAAAAGGCACAAAAATGAGACCTGAAACAGAGTAATGACAAGATATAGTCTTTAATAGGACTTACCCTATGGGAGTAAATCAAGGAAATAAATCAATGAGGAAAAAGAAAATGTAAATAAATGTATAAAACCAGGGAGATTTGTTAATAGAGTATCTGAAACCATAGAGTGACAGCCTCCTAACTTCTACTTTGGTCTGCCTTTTCTTATATGATTTTAGAGAGACAAAGAATACTTTAAATAAAATGCTGTCATCACTGTGAAAAAAAAAATGGATTTTGCATTTGTTTTGGAGCCTGCTCGGTGAATTTCCTTGAAATCAGTGAGGTTTGTGTAGGTCACTAATCTCAGATAATTAGTTCTGGAGCTAAGCCAGCTAAAGGGAAGCTCATCTTTCTCTTAAAGTAAGCAAGCAGTGCAGCATGACAAGGGAGGGAAAGGTCTGGTGATTTGTGCCCTAATGCTTGTTTCTTAGAATTGAATTTTGGATGTGTTATGTGAGAAAAGAATATGAATCAGAACTTGGAATGCAAAGAACAGATGCATTGAGTCTTGCCACAACATCAGGCTACTGACACTGTCTATACATTTGGATTGGGATGATAAAGTGTATAAGAGAAAAGTAGGGTACAAGTTTGAGAAAAACACAGGAATTCTTTCAGTTTAGCTACATTCAAAGTTTAGATACTTAACTGTATAATAGCAGAAAGAAGAAAGAATTTTTTAAAGAGCAACAGTGGTTTATTTTCCATGATCTGGTGCAGCAGCAATAGCCTGTATGGAATGGTTCCCATGCTCCTTCTGCTTCTGCTCTTGTCTGTAAATTGCTCTTGCACAGGCAGGTAAAGATGAATCAAATATTCCTCCAGATTTTTCTCAGCAGAAATAGATACATGCAGCAGGCAGAAGAAAGAGAGGTTCTGCCTGTATTAAGTATTGGCTTCCATTGCAAAACAGGATCTACTTTTGCCCATTTACAGTGGCAAAACTGATACTGTCACAGAACAAGGGACACCATGTGCTCAGTGCACAGGGGGAAAGGAGGCAGCAGCAGGGCGATGGTTGAAGGGTAAAAATATGAAGTCTTTGAGCCAAACCAAAGAATGCCTGAGTGAGGTCTACAGGACTGGGGCCTTAGGGAAATGAACATTGATGAATGCTCTCTCTTAGGCTTGGTTGTAGAGCAAGATCAAGGCTTGTGTTACAGCTTTAATTTGACCTGTGGTGGGTGTACACCACAAGCCTTTTTCCCACTAAAGCATCTGTGATTGGGAGTTTCTGAGTTTCTTTTGACTCTATTTTCAGAACTCCTCTTCATCCTTAAATGCCAATAATTTTGGATTGTTTCGTACCTCTCAAAATCTAAGAATCTCTCAGGAGACTCCAGGTAGATTGCTAGAAAGTGTGCTTGCAAAATAAAACTTTTAATTTTTTTAAGACTGTTGATAGAAGAATATGTGTGGATTTTGCAGCAGAAGTTCCACAGAAAGCCAGTTCACAAATGAAATTTTTATCAGATACAGCAGATCAAGAAAACATGCATACAGCCTTCTACTGCTGAACCAGGAAACCTGTTGTTATTGACAAACCTTAGTGATAGGCCCATGTGACAGGTCTAGCTCAAATTAGTTCACTCACTTTTTGTATGATGCGTGCATTTCAACTGCTGCAGTTCAAAGCTTTTGTTAATGTTAGTGGTGAGATAACATCTGCCTTACCAATAATATTTTTTCTGTTATGGTATTTAAAAATATGTTAATTAATTCCTTGGCAGAAAATGCAGCATGGCAGAGCTTCTGACACCCAAGGACCCTTGTGGGGTTCTGTTAGTTTCCATCCAAACCTAAAAAATAAGCTACAGCAACAATGGATTCTGGTAGAATATAATGTAAGACTGCTTGCCTAAGTAGGCAGGTGAAGCAGCATTTAATGCATCTCTGCTGTAGAGCTCAGAGTCTCTGTTGTATCAAAGTGCAGCTGCTGTGCTGGACTTTAAGTCACTATTATTGCAGAAGAGTGTGCTCCAGGTGCATAGCTATGTATTTGCTCTCAGAATTGTGGTTTTCTCACTTCCAGTCATTCTGTTTGTGGTAGCAATCGCTCCTCGGTAGCCTGCTGGTGACCCTGTGATAATCACCTTTGTTAGTTAATTACTTCAGGGAGCAAACATGGGATCAGGTCATTTGTGAGTGATTAGTGGGTCTGGAAATGCAAGGAAGCTGATAACTTTGGACATGTGTGCAAATACACACGTGTGGAAGTGGACTGTTTGTTCTTCTGTTCCTCTGTTTTGCCTATTCAAGTGTTTGACATCACTGTAGCAAACAGTGGAGTTTGAGATCAGTGTGGTGGGTTAGAGTGGTTGTGATGGTGGTTTCAAAAGAAGGAATCAGACTAAAATCACTAAAAATCTAGGTCAGCATCTCAAACAACCTTATGAATATCTCTGCTGCCGTTTAGCAGCTTACAATAGCTATCTAACCTGACCTGAGGTTTATTTAGAGTGTTTCTTTTAATGGTTTGTAAGTACTAATGGATGTGAATTTTATAAATTTTCTCACGTGTGGGTGGTTAGTGTGCACTTTGTGTGTCAGCCAATGCAGACCCATATGCTATTTTTGAGATTCTTGATTATAGTGTGGTTAATGTATCAGCAGTACTTCTGCTGCATTAGTAAACGATGTTTATTTCTGTATCATCGGCATCACTTTGGGTCTGAATATACAAATATGCAAGTTCAAAACTCAATTTTTTTTGCCACTTGCTTTCCAAGTAATGTTTAATAGAAAGTCCTCAATTAACCAAAGCAATAGGAATGTTTAGGTTCAAATATGGGATATATGATGTCATAAAAAGAGTTACAAATGCTTTTTGCATATAATTAGCCTTGTGCTCAGGCCCTAATATTTCGAAGACTTGGATACATATTAAATCAACGGAAATATTCATCTATGAAATGTTAAGCAAATGCATAAATGTCTTTGCAGGATTGGGAAGTAATTAAGTGGAACGTAAAAAAATACCATTATGATCTTATCTAATGGAAAGGCGTGCAGTATTAATGCTTGCTGTTTTAGTTGGCTGTACAAGTACCACTTTCACAAACACTTGCATACATGAAATGGATATTTTCAAGAAAAATACTCAGGGGCTGGTTTAATAGATTTTGCATTTTTGGCTTTCAGTATTAAAACGTGCTGTTACCACATTAATTTCCATTTAAGTGAACAGCAGCAATATGCTGCTGTTTCAGTGTGTATAAGCTTGGTGGCAGATTTTTTCATCAGTGGCCAGGAACTGTTTCCTTGTTATTACATTGAATTAAAAATGTATTAAAAATGAAGCATCACTGCCTGCTGTAGAGAGACAGTTTGTCATGCTACTAGTGTTAAGATTCTGTTATTTTTCCTAAAGAGCAAGGGATTAAACACTCTGCAAAGGAGTGCTGGGGAAGATGGCCAAAGTTACCCTGTTAATAGCAGCAATGTATCCAGGACAGTCATGCTACTCCACTGATTGGGCTTGCAGCATTTTTTAATCTCCTTTCTTAACTATTCAAATGTAATTTTTTTTCACCTGTTTTAAATTTATTAATATCATCTACTCCCATTTTTACTATTGTATTATATTTGGTTAAATAGTGAGATATAAATGCAATTTTGTATTTCAGATAGTATTAGTAAGATTTCTTTTAAATACTTATTAATTGGCTTCTTAAATGGCCACCTTGAGTAGGCACCCACTTGTATCTGATAAGTGTAGTAGATCAGCCATTAAAAATACCTTTTCCTGAAAAAGTATAGCTTTTGAGTTTTAGCAGTGGCCAAGCATTCGCTTTATATTTTCTGTTTTGTTTTTAAAAAAATAAGTGCTGCTGTCTCTTGCTAACTCTGATTCAAAGGGATCTAGCTGAAATCATGGCCCAATGATTGAAATACCTATACATTATCAATATGTGCACAGCACACAATATGTCTTTCAGCTATTATCTGTACATTAGCAATACAATATTGCATTTATACAGTTAAAAACAGGATCAAATTTTTGTAAGTGTTCTCTATTCAAAATAAGCCAGCTGATGATTGCCGATATTACCACCCAATAACTATGACTGTCATTGCATGACACATTTACACTTGTTCAAATGAATAATGGCTTTTTAGTTTAAAAAAATGTGCCATTTGTATCTGCATTCCTGCTACTAACAACATCATTAAAGTTTTTGCAAGTCTTGTAGTAAGATAAAACACAATGTTCAAGATGCATTTCAGAAATTCTGTGCTATACCTTCCTGAAAAAAAACATTATTCCAGACAGAGCAGTGTAACTCTTCTGAGGAAGTTTTCCACTAAATCACAGCAGTAAACACTTCTTTCCATTTCCCATTCCACCAGCACTATTCCATGAGAGCTGCTGGTAAGCCCAGGCTTATTAGGCACTGGGTAGAACTGAAATTTTTCTGAGACACTGCCCATTAGACAAACAGAACATCTTCCCTGAGAGATATCAGGGTCTTGGCAGCGGTTAAAATTCACTCTCTTACTCAACATATATTTTTTTTAATAACAAACCAGTTCACTTCAATAATGTACCTAACTAAAAAATATCTTTTATTCTTTCTGATTTGTTTCAAGTAGTCCCTTTTATTTCAACTAAATTTAAAATAATAAAATTCAAAAACTTAATTTCAGAGGTTCAGTATCCAAAAAAAATCAAATTTTACAATGTTTTTGAAAGTGTCAGACTGAAATAGCTAAAATGAAAATTTTCAGCTAACATGCATTTATTTTATTTTCAAAATCTGAAAAAAACTAAGATGCAAAAGAGTGACTCTCCAGATACTACTTGTATTCCATAGATATGTTTAACATTAGTTAACATTGTAAGTACTGATTTGAGAATGCTCAGTATGTTAAAAACATTGGAATCAAAACCCAAATCCTACAGGGATCTGAGAACCCACTTTTAGTATTTTGGTATTAATTCCAATTTGCACAAACAGGAATGTATCCTGAATTGATGAACATTTGTGTTGTTGACAAAACTGATTTTTCTATCAGAAGATGGCAAGCAATCAAACCAGATTTTTTTTTTTTTTGTTAATAGAAGTCTTTCACTTTGATTAAATGTTGCTAAAAAGATTTTACATGTATCAAATGGGAATTTTTTTTGTTAGAGTGAGTGAAATTAACAGCATTATGAATAAGATGCCCATTAGGGAGATATCAGTTCAAGTCTGGATTGACTTGGTTTTTGTTAGGGTTTATTTTAATGTTGAATAGAGAATAGTTTCAAAACCTCAATTTTTTCACAAAACACTATGTTTTTTCAGCCCTCTTAAGATTTGAGGGCTCTGAGTAAGTGCAAAAGGTATTCTCAAGCTTATAAGACAGGAGCGAATGTGTTTATTGATGCCCTTGAGGATCACATCGTGCAGCAAAGATTGGTGAAGTGAATAATCAAAAAATAGAAACATTTGAATGTATAGAATAAATTCTGTGTATGTGTCCTAAGACTGGCTTAAGGGTTTTACATGTAAGTATTGTAAACTAACAAAAATTAAATTTAGACTTGATTGAATCTCAGCATGAAGATGCCAACATTCAAATTGATTCATTAGCTGACCTGAATTCTCTGCTAAAATTTACTAGCAGGCACAGTCAGAGGACTTATCCTGGATGATGTTCACGTCGTTAACAGGAGCTACCACTGGCAACATGTGCAACATCAGCCAACAAAAAAAGAGAAAATAATAGACTATTTAAAACACTACAGTTATTTAAAAAAAAAAAAAAAAGGCAAATCTGTGTCACGTTAAAATATTGTTATTTTTTGCGTTACTTATCACTTCACAACCAGTGTAGCAGCCAGAAGGTGACACAATGGAAGTTCTTGTGGAGCAGGGTATGCTTGCTCCAAGGAGCTAGTGTGCCAATAGAGGCACACACCAAGTGAAGCTAACATACTGGGTGAATTATGTGTCCCATCACACCAATGACTGCAGAGCAATAAAACCACCCTAAGTGTTCTAGTTACAATCAATTACATCATGCTTTAATCACATTTTAATGATGTATTAACCAAGATTTCAACAGCAATTAGTTTAATGGGTGTTTGCTTTTTTAAAACTATTTTAACTGTGGCTATATCCAGTAAGATTAAGAAAAAAATAAAGCACTGATTGTGACCTCCTTCTCCAGCAATTTTGCGTGATGGGACTGAGGAGGGAGATTTTTCAGTTACTAAGTATTCATGACTGCTAATAACGTGCTATGCGATTATATACTGCAAGATTCTTCTCATCTACAAAGATTCTGCAAAATCTAACACATTAAACTGAAAATAATTATTGCATCTCACATCCTTTAGGGCAGAAAGTAGGACAATGGCTATTGCTATTTAGGCAAAGATTAAAAAAATGCAAAGTAAAATTATTAATCATACTAATTTTTAATAGAAAGGTTTAGAAAATTTCTGCGTCTGCCTGTAATATTCCCATTGATATGTATTTTCCATATAGAAAACTGACAAATGTCTCTGGGAATCCAGCTCCCTTTAAAGCACTCCTAAGGATATTAACAGATAAAGAAAAGAGATTTCACAGCAAAACCCACATAAAAACCAATATTAGGAATGATACCAAACTTAAAGAATGTTGTAAAATGAGCATGGAAAAATGTACAAAATGAATTCATGCCCATTTACATGCTTTCAGTCAGGCTACCAGATAACAAAGCCTCTGTCTTTGTGTTAACACTGCAGATTAGGTCAAGTTTTTACCCCTCTGAGCTCTTTTCCTGTAAATGACGGGTTTTGATGTGAAACAAGCAACATGTCAAAGCAAGTTGAAAGATGTAGGCATTTTATGCCATGTCACAATGACAGGCCGGTGAATATTTGGGCCATTAGGGGCTTATTAGTGAATAAATGACCAGATGGTTCAGTGATGCACAGAGATGGACAGAACTGGATGCTACTAATCAGCACTGTCTGTACTTGATGTCAAATCACATGACACAGTAACCCATGGATACCGAATAAAAGTTACCATTAGCAAGTCAATTTGATATCTGTGTGGTGTAAACAGACTTATAACTGCACTTCAGAGCTGCCTGTTGTTAAGAAGAAATAATGGTAGGGTATTTAAATAAACACACTCTATCTTATCAAGTTATGATAAATATAAATAGAATTTCAATTCCCAGGACCTCCTTTTTATTTTGAAGAAACTGTGCAAGCATTTACATATTAGCCTGTCTCCACAGACAAAAAGGCTGGGTTGGAAATGCTGTAAAAGAGAAGCAAGAGGCATATTCTTCAAACACTATGGTTAGCAAGTGATGCTTTGTTTGTGCATTTGTCACAGGAATGCAAACTTTGAGAATGAGACCCATTTTGTGGGGGGAGGTTGTTTGCATTTTTGTGCATTCATGCTTTGATTTTTTTTACTGATGTTGATATATGCTTGTGTGCTGCTACCTTAGATTTTCATCATGTGTTTTTTAAAATTTATTTTGACAAACCCCTGTAAGCGAGTCATTTCCAAAGCATAGCACCAGGGTCAGAGCTTTGGGCATTTGATAAGGACCAGATCCCAAGCAGGGAGCTGATCTTGATCCACTCTGTAGAATAAGCAGTGCCAGTCTGAATGGAAGGAGTTTGAGCTGGGACTGGGGCTGGGGGAGGCTTCACTGCTGCACTAAATCTCCATGAGCTTAAACTAAAAGGAAGTTTTCTCCTGAATTTGGGGAAGTATGTTTGAGGACTGTAGAGATTTGGGGTGTATCCTCATGTCCAAGCCCATGACAAACACACCAGCAATGCACTTTTTTTGAGGTAGAAATGCTTGCACATCTGAGGGATGCTTCACTTCTTTCTTATGGTTTACTATGGCAAATGGTAGCAAATGTGGCCTTAGGACTGATGATTTTTGGTGATATGGTTGAGAAGGTGTTTTGAAATGGTGAACAAAACTTCCTTGACTTCTCTAGTCTGAAGTATCAGATGTAATTGTTTGTGACCCCTATTCTATGATATTCACATATGAATTTTATGTAATGGGTGAATAATGTGATAATATTTTGTGGCCTTAGATGTGTTTAACTGTGAGTTACCCCTGATCCTGATTTTCTCTCTTGCATCTCCTTTGGGAAAGAATATGGGAGGAATTTTATGGAAAGAGTGGTCATGAAACTGCTTGTATTGCTATAGTTATTGTTGCAATACTGTATTAGGCAAAATCTTGGTATTTTTAACTTATCTGAGCCAGTGATGGTGTGAAGATGCCTTGGGTAAAAGTGAAAGGAAATAGGACACACACGAAGGGATCCTTTGGCTGGAATCCATAGTTTTGTGATGTTATGGAGGCTGGAAACCAAAATGGATTAGAGAAGTTTGTGGGAGAGCTCCCCAGCAGTTATTAAGAACAATGAACTAGGTCCATCCTCTAGCTCATGAAACTCCTACACAATCAGCTGCTGGAGGCTGGCAAGGACAACTGTGCCAAGGGTGCTCTTAGGTTGGTCTCGATCCTTTAATTTTTACCTAAATATGCCCTAGCCATCATAACTTTTTTTTTTAATATTAAATTTGTTGCTGATGTAATTTTAAAATCCCTCTCTATTTGGAGAAAGAAAAAGTGTTTTACACTTTATCTGGTTTTTATTCTTTTTGATACTAGGCCTGGAAATGAGATATGCCAGCAAGCTTTACAAAAGGTTTGTTAAATGCAGTGGTTTACCCAAAATGTTCAGCTGACCATCCCTGGAAACTGCATTTTGGTCTGAAGTAAATTCTTGAGTGGATATGGGATAACTTCACTGATCTGAATAGAAACCAGAGCAATCATAGTAGTTTGAGCACAGACTGAATTAGAGTTTGTGCTCTTCTTTTAATTAAAAAAAAATTAAATTGAATTCTGTAGTTAAGAAATTGTACAAGGAGCAAAAAAGGAGTATTGTCTAAACTTATGCAAATACTGTTTTAGCAAAATTCATGTATTTTCTGAAGGTTTCATTTCAAAAGTAAATCCGATGCACAGGGGTTGATCAGCAGGTTCTTGCTGTTAGGGACTTTCCCACTCCAGTTGTGACAGACTGCTTCCACCAATGTTTCTTTCTCTTCATAGTTGGATGGCTATGAGCTGTTGGTGCAATAGACCTCTTGGTAGATGCCATGCTATTCAGAGAGTATTTTTTTCCTGAAAATAAGGGTGTTGTTGTTATGTTTTCTTGCTATTGGTGACAACACCAAAAGAAATGCACCTTCCTTGAAACAGCAACATCTTATAGTAATGCTTCATTTTTTAGAAAAAACTGATTTTAGATGGAAAGAATTTTTTTAAAGCTAATTTCATGGGAAATCTGCCTGTATTGCTATACATAACATTGCAAAATAAATAATTTTGAGAAGAGATGTAAAACAGTCATTGTCACTTATGGTGGCTGTCATGCTGGGTAAGGCTTGTTCAGTGGAAATGCTCAAAGACCCTGAGCCAAAGAAAACACAGAGGATATTTATTGCTGCATAGAAGATATTGTGGTAAAAATAGTGAGAATCTAAGTGTCTGCAGCCTCACTGCAAAATGTAGTGACCTGACAAACGTATTGTAAGAAAGGATTAATGTGGGTTTGCATGCAAATGTGATGGATACTTTCCCCTCTCAGGTTTGAAGGCACAGGCTGGTACCTTATTGCTGGCTGGAGATTGTTTAGAGACTATGCAGAAAGTTTTCCCTCTTGTGCTTTGTGGTGTTACCTTTCCACCTGACACAGTTCAGACTTGCTCTGTACCCTGCTGGACACTGGCAAGGATGCTGTGGTGATGCAGGGGACACAGACAGTGCAAGAGAGCAGGGTTTGCCAGGCCTTTGGATCAACAGTGCCTTGCTGTTCTTCAGTTTTCTTAACTCACATAACTCAAACCAATGTAAGGTAAAATGCGTCAAATAGGATACATTTGTAAAATTCAAAAACTTGAAAACATAATTTATAAATGTTTATGAAAGGAAAAAGTTATGACAAAAAAAAGAAGACAAAAATTACATTTAGATTTGCTTAAACTAAGGTTACACCTAATGGCTTATCCTTGTCTCTGTGAGATCTGGAACATTGACTCCACAGACAGAGATGAAATTCAGTTCCATATAATCTTCTGTAAAACTTTTTTTGTTCAGTGGTGAGTATTCCAAAGCAACAGGTCTCTGAGCAGTTTGATGGGGGTGAAGGTGAATTCTAGAAACCTTCTGGCTGGTGAGAGGAGGAGGAAGAAAAAGAAAGACTCCAAAACACACCTACCAGGGGTCTAACAGTAAAAACAAACACAAAAAACCACAGAGAAATTGAAGATACCCTTGCAAAGTAGTAAGCTGAAAATTCTACTGTGTATTTAGCAATCTCTAGGTAATAAATGTCCAGAGATTCGACAAATATTTTGGAGAACAGAACTTATAGAATACTAACAGCTTTAGAGAAAGATTACAAAGAATCTATTAAGTAATTGTATGTCTTAGTGGAGATGGAGAAAAATCAGAGAGCCTGCCCTCTTAATGCCCATTTCTGTTCCCATTGCAGTCAATTGGAGTTTTGACATTGCCTTTTGTGGAAAAAGCTTGACCCTGTATTTAGTGCATTACAATGAATAATTGCTACATACCTGCAGAATGACAATGAAAAAAATTATGGTTTTGACCTGCTGCCTCTGGTGGCTTTGTAAGTTTGCTGAGGATGCAGCAGCTTCATATAAGCTGCTGCTTATTTACTAATTAATTTACCTGTGAATATATGAACAGCTCTTATGCAGTGGTTTCCTAGCAATTCAGTTCTGATATGCATCCTTTGTTTTCTGTGACAGGATGCGTGGGTGACTGGGTGTGCATGACCACAGGCTTCCCTGTCATCAAATGTGGGGATAATTTCCATGATTACCTGTTCTTTTAGCAAATTAATTTGAGCAAGTCTCCTATTTGTCTTATACCTTCAGAGGTTTGGGATTTGAGTCAAACTCCTATCAGAAAAGCAAAGCAGATGATCATTATATCTCTATTCTATATTCGAGTTCATTTTATGAAATTTACAAAGGAAGGTTTTTTTCACACTTAAAGAAACATGATGGCTTAATTCTACCTTGACAGAGAGAGAGTATTGGTTAGTGTTACTAACTAGCAACCTCTTTCTTCTAACCACCAAGTTCACATCATGAAATTATTTCAGCATCAAAATTTGCAAGTGTGTGTCTGTCTTGTAAATGTGCCCACCTGGATTAGGTAAACTGCATATAAGAAATTCCACTGGGTTTGTGTGGCAAGGTTTAGGTAGCGGTGAGGGCTACAGGGATGGCTCCTGTGAGAAGCTTCTGGAACCTTCCCTGTATCCAGTGAAGCCAATGCCAGCTGGCTCCAAGACAGACCCACCCCTGGCCAAGGCTGGGCCCATCTGAGATGGCAATGGCACCTCTGGGATAACAGATTTGAGGCAGCAAAAGAAGTTATTACCCAGAAACAAGTGCAGCCAAAGAAGAGAGGAGTGAGAATATGTGAGAGGAGCAGCTCTGCAGGCACCCAGGTCAGAAAAGGAGAAGGAGGAGGTGCTCCAGGCAGAGATTCCCCTGCAGCCCCTGCAGAACCCCACCCTGGAGCACCTGGGTTCCCAGAGGAGACTGTAGGAAGCCCAGGCTGGAGCAGGCTCCTGGCAGTACTTGTAGGCCAGAGGGGAAAACAGCCAGCACTGGAGCAGATTTACTGGCAAGACTTACTGACCTGGTGGGGCACCCATACTGGAGCAGCTTGTTTCTGAAGGAGTAATAGGTTTCAATATTAATTTTCACCTAGGCTGGGGCATGAGGACCTACCTGAAAATACCAATTTTACAGAAAAATACCAATGAATTATATAAAAGGACCAAAGAGGAAATAAAAAGTTCACTGTTTTCTCTTTCTTATTCTGTTCTTTTTCTCTGTTCTGTTCTTCGACCCCTCATTCTTGAATTAATTTTCTTCCCAACTGAGCAGGAATTATGAGGAAACAAGCCTGACTATGGAAAAGTGTCCTTTTTTGCCTTCAGGTGAACAGAAAAACAGTGAGTGCAATACCTCCATAGCAAGAGTGAAGAAATCTGGAAATCTCTTTTTTATGGCCATGTGCAGGTGAGAACCCAAAGCACCAACAAAACAGATGAAATATTTTTCCAATATTTCCTATTCACATTGGAGCTCACTCTGCCTGACAAGTTCTTAGTCATCAGCTGGTGAAAGAGAGGAGAGCTGCAGAGACCCTGCTCTCACATGAGGAAAAGAGGAGAGGGAATTTCTCTCCCTGTTAACATCAGAGATGCTGTGGCAGTGCCCTTTCTGGGTTGAACACTAACCCTGAAGCAATGCATTAGGGCTTTGTGTAGACAGCTCAGAGCAGGAGAGCACAAGGCTTCCTTAGCTTTCTGTACAGACTTTCCATGCAAAGGAAAAGTAACAGACTGTTCTGTAAAGTCTGAAAAATTAGATGCAATATAAGTGTTTCCTTCAAGTTTCACAGCTCTTGAATATGGACTGAGCCATAAAAGGTTCCTCTCTGTTCACTCCATTTAAATTTTTTTTTGCCACATGGGTCACACTGCTTTATGATTTTACTGGTATGTCACTTTCAGCAAGAAATATTAAAGGTCTTCGGGTGCCTCAGTACTTCCTGAATGTGTTAAACATATGAAAATAAATATTCAGATTATCCTAAAATGTTTAAACATCTCTGGATTTGTTGTAGGTTTGAAATATTCAATACTTGCAATTTGGGATTAGTATTGATTCGTGCCTTTAAATAGCTCCATGGTTTAAAATAATCATGTATTTTTGGGAAATCTCAAAAAAAAGTTAGACTTCATTCCATATAGAAAACCCTTATATTATATCCAAAGAAATATCCCTTTGCATCAAGTTTATGCAATTATAATATTGTTTTCACTGGTTATGATTTGGCTTTATTCTATGAATAGTACCACGTTCAGAAATAAATTTCTGATTTACAATGAGCAAGGCATTTAAATGTTAGGATGGATGCCTGTTGTAATAAATATCTTTAACTGATGACCTATCAAGAAATACAATAAATCTAAAATAAAAAAAGCAGCCATACGTATAGTGGTAACTCATCTTAAATATGTCTAAGAGCAGATAACTTCAGCTTTTAAAAAATTGCTTTTGGCCTTCTTATCCAAACAGATGCTTTCACTCGTCTGAGTCACAGTAAAAGAGGTCAATTTATTAGATTTTCAGTTGGAGATGTTGCATAGATGTTGCTTGTTACTGTTGGTAAACAAGCTTTCCCACAAGCTGACTATAACACCTGTCTAGAAATCTAGATGTGGTTTCTGCTGGCAAATTTTTTTCTTATTGGGACAGATTGAGGGAAGGGAAAACACCATCTCTTCCAGTGATGGTGATAACACGGAATACAACTGAAAACTCACTGAACTTTGTTTCTGCTTGAGTTGTAAGGTATGGTTCCTTTGTTCCTTTGCTTGAAGTGTCCATTCATTGTTCCAAATGCATAAAACAAATATGCTCATAATTCAGAGGAGTGTGCAAAAATTATATGCTACAGCATTTTGGAAAGGTATGAAAAATCTACATACAGCTGCATATTCCAGTGCTCTGTTCAAAGCATCAACTTTGTTCAGAGTCCTTTGCAGAGCCCAGGCTCTGAGCAGGGAGCCTATCTTCCTTCACAGGTATGCTAACTTGATGTCTTCAGTGACCCTACCTCCTATCAGAACAAAATGCAAGACGCTGCCAGTGCCAGGGTACTGCTGAGACTAGAACAGAGTTGTGAGCCTTGTCCATGATCCTGGATGATTTTCTTCACTTCACTGAAATGATTGGAAAATAGCAAAGAAATATTGTTGGGAATTAAAATGTGTCAAAAAAGAAAGCATGGTTTTGCTATAGTGCTAATAAGACTCTTCTGCTGTAATGACTCCTGTTTTGTCCTGCAGTCAGTTGGACATGAATGAGTTTTCACAAGTCTTTAAGTTGGGGTGGTTTTTTTGTTGTTTTTTTGGTTTTTTTGTGTTTGTTGTTGTTTGTTGTGGGTTTGGTTTTTTTTTTTTTTTTTAAGAATAACTAGGTGTTAACAAAATTATTTTAACAATATGCTTGCCTGGGGTATTTTGGGCAATATCCTTGGGCAGGCAGTGAAGTCAAATAACACCATAGATTGTCTCTAAGGTAGGAGAAAAAAATCCCTTCCCATATCTTTTTTTTTTTTTTTCTCCTTCCAAGAGAAAACATGGAATCATTTTTAAATTCAGAGGGATTTTGAGACTGAGCTTTAAAATCCTGGGGTATATGTGTGAAATAATCTACCAACTAAAAGCTATGGGCTGGTCAGCTGACCTACAACCCCTGCTACTCTGCTACTCTCCAGTGTGCAGTAGTATATGATTCATATGCACTTACATCTGACTGTGTTCATCTTCGAAATAATCACTTCATTCTAGATAAATGTATTCAGTGCTATGACTACTCCATCCATCATGTTAGGTAGGGTTGTGCAGCTGAATGCAGCTCTATTCCAAATAATGATGGTCTCTAATATTTTCATGAAAATGTGGGTAATTTATTATCATAGGCTAATTATGCCCAATACGGCTGTAGGCTGACATTTATTGCAAGAGGTGGGCTGAAGGGAGCCAGGAGGTATTGCATTGTCACCAGAGCAGTTTCTGGGAAGAAATTTAGCTGCTTGTCCAGCATTTCTGTCAGAGCTCTGGGAAGCATTTCCATTCCTGCAGTGTGCTGGATGAACTTGCTTCTCCCCTGTTTCAGGCAGGATTGATGGTTACCCATAGCTTCCCTTGGTTAGGGATCACAAGAGCTCCTTCTCTCGCCACATGTGCTCCTGGTAGGAGAAGCACAGCTGCTTTGTTTCAATGGCAGGCACATTCCTGCCTAAATTAGCCTAAACAGTGGCCTGATTTGCAGAATACAGATCCCCACTCCTATGGCCTTGGCTTCTTGTCCAAGTGGCAGCGTTCAGCAATTTCTCTTCCCCATCTCTGAATGCACAGACAGAGACACAAAGCAGTAAAATCTTGGTTTACAGACATCTGCTTCTCATCTGTGAAAAATACAGCTTTCTGTATCTGCCCAGGAAAACTCAGATCCAGAAACTTTCTTCAATACGGGATCTCCCAGGCAGAAGGAAGAAATGCCACCTTTCTTTCTGCTGTAATTTAACCATTTCTTTGGGTTGTTTCTCTCTTCCACTGTTGCTTTTGGACTACTTGGGATGGCTTTGGTTTGCCTTATTAGCTGTAGGTAGTGTTACTCCTAGACAAGAAGCAAGTAATTTATTTTCAAAACACTGCATATCCAGCAGTTTTTAATTTTCTTTTTTCAACCACATCCAATTTGATCAACCTACAATTTAACTCTAAATTTCAGGTAAGCACCAACTGCAAGTCTGGAGGATGGGTTGAAAGGGGCTGTATGTCCCCGTCAGTGGTGGGCAGCCGTGTCACACGTGTGCCCTTGGCTCTGCAGGCGCGGGCTCAGCTGGAGACTGAGAGTGTGTAAGCCTGGAACTGTGGGAGGTGAGCAGGCAGCATGGTGGGGGCACTGCACTTTGGGGTGGGGAAAGGGGGTGTCCTGAGAGCTGCTTGCAGCCCTGTATTTACAGGCCATTTTTTCACACTGTATGGTTAATCTTTTGATTCTCGGTTTTCATTTAAATAAGGGATTGTTCCCTTTTGAACTTAAAGTGCATTCAGAACTGTGAGAATCCTGGTGTAAATGTGCAGTTTCCACATTATCTGAAGTACTGCACATAGAAATCAACAGATTTTTATCAAACCATACTACACAGTAATCTTCAAACCTTCCTTCCTGTTTAGCAAAGTAATGCATTTTGTTTCTTATTGTTTGTATGGTACTCTAAACTGCAAAAGAGAAGGGATACAGGAATATATATAAGCTAATGGCAAACTTTAAGTACTGTATCAATAAAGACATTAAAGAGGTGATAGAAAATAAAAGAGACAGGGTCCTTTCTATCGATTGCCAGACCTGGGAAGGTGTTGGAGAGGTGGGCATGCTCTATTTCACCACAGCCACTGTCCTATGCACCCACTGCACTGGCAGGGAGTGAGGTGATGTGGAGCTGTCATTGCTGATCCTGAACAAAGTACTGGCTAATTAATTAGAAAGTTACTGTTTGCAGTCAGCATACTATTGAAGCATAAGCTTCTAGATATCATTATTATTAATAACCATTCCTTTGTATTGCTGCAGAACCATGCCTTTAAACCAGACCTTCCTGCTTGTCCCAGAGAGGCTGCAATCTGCTCCTGAGCTTACAGCTTGAAGCCTCTACAGAAGGAAGGTATGGCAGGAAAAAGGTGCCAGGCCCAGGCTGTGTTTTGGGCTTCCCAGGCAGAGAAGGAACTATGGGGTCTTGTTCCCAAACCTTCCACAGCCTGTTCAGCATCCTGGCAGGGCTCAGAGGTGCTTGGGATGTCACTCTCATGCTCTCCTAAGGTACAGGATAGTCCTTGAGGAAAGCTCATAGGAGCTACGAGACAAGCAGCATTTTATTATTTTTGCTTTGTTCCCACTCTTTCTTCTACTACCCTTCTTGTCTTATTTCCTGAAGTGTTCAGAAAAAAGCCCCAAAAGATGTTTGGACATAAGTGGGCTGGGAAATTTATTCTTTTGCTGTCCTTTTGTCCTCTGTATTATTTAATGGGTATAAGAAACACACCAGTAACCATTAGGCTTGCTGCTCTTCTGTCAAATTTTACTTTACACTTTTCTGTCAGATTTTCTCAAAGTGGACTGTGAAACCTAATAATGCATTCTTTTTACATGTATCTGTTGAAACCACTGGAAATATAACCAATACCAGAACTTTGCTGTAAAGACCCAGAATAAAAATACTTGCTTGTAGAAATTCCTTACATGGAGCTGGCAGGAGAAAAACCTCTCAGTTAATGGCATTTAACTTCTTTTCTGTGTCTATCTCCAAATTCCAGAAATCTGCTGTTGCTCCTCCCATATGCTAATAAATAAAAGACCATTAAGGAAACCATCATTACTGCAGGTAAACTAAAAAACCATTAGACTTACACCAACTCCAAATGTGATAAAAAATGAATTAATGGCTCTTTAGGTGACATTGTTTACCAAGAATTATAATTTACTTGTGTTTTTGTCAATTTAATTAATTGAGTAGTTAATTAAATATTGTCTATAGAAAGCTGCCATGCAAAAAAAAAAAAAAAATCAGTTTACTGCAATTCCCCCTTTTTTAAAATTAACTTCATTGCTATCAAATAAAGAATGTGTTTGTGTTTGTTTCCTCTGTTTAAATTCTGCTTCCTGCTTGTGAAACTGTTAATATGGTAAAGCCCTGCTCTAAAATTGCCTACCAAACTCTTAAAAACATAGCTAATTACAGATAGCCCCATTTAAACTTTACAGCATTCTTGATACATTCAGAATGTATGGAAGGTGGTTTATGCCAGCCAGCAAGCAGGAACACATTTTACTTCTGCAAATTTGGAGATGAAGCAAGAAGGACTCCTTCTGCTGACAGAAAGTGAGGCTCACTAAATACAACTGGGAAGAAAAAAATTAAAAATTGTGGTGTTAGTTAGTGGAATAAATTTTTGCAATAAATGCTAGTCTTGGTTATAAATATTCCTCTGCTATGGAGTGCAATGCAGGGGTAAAGTCATCAGAAGAGCAGTGCTGGAAGCACTTTGTGCCATATTCCAACAGTACCAGAAAGTCACTTGCACCTACTGAGGAAGGATTTGCTTGCATATTACTTCAGCAAAGTTCTGGGGGTTGTCCCTGGGAGTTTTGTGGAGCTGGACACAGAGACTGGAGAAAAATGGAGCTGGGAAAGCAGCAAAACTGGATCATGCTCTGAATGTCCAGCAGCCTTTGGCAGGTCACCCAAGATGAATTTTTTTTTTTTAAATTCCACTCTATAAAAGAAATAAAAATGATGTCTCTTTACTGCTTGTAGGTGAAAAGCCTTCTTTGTCAGGTATCATCCCTCAAGGCTTTAGTGGTGCAGAGATGCTGTGCAAAGAGTGTGGCAGGATAGTGCTGTGTAAAGGGGCAGGATCTGGCAGCCAGCTTAGAGCTCATTTCTGTCACAAGAACTCAGGATCACAGGAAATTGTAGTGTTTGAAGATCTGTAAGAACATAGTTTTTATTCTGAGATCCTACTACTTGAAATTGTTTTCTTAATTCCATCAACAGTTTAAAATTGCTTAGCATTTCAACTCAGGAAAAATGATGCAATTTTTACAACTCTTCCCAAGATTTGTCAAAACTGTAGAATGTGGGACTGCCAAACTGGCCTGCAGCAGATATTGATGACAAGTGCAAGGCCTCTGAAGTTCTGTTGTCCGTGGGTCCATGAGGAAAAGCTGTTGGCTGAGGATTGTTCCTGGGTGTGTGGTCTGCACAAAGCAAAGAAGTGCTTCTCTTACCACCCCAACCCACACACCCAAACTCATTTTTCTTTGTTCTATTGGAAAGGACAAGGAGACTTCCTCCAGCCCCAAGAAGGCATCCCCAAGGACAAGAAGGAAGTCCTGGAACTTCTGAGCCCACGTGCACCGTCCCAGCTGTCCTGTGCTCAGATCATCCTGTGATTCTGGAGGAGGACTGGGATGCACAAAAGCTGCCATTCAATGAAACATTTGCAAGGTGCTGCACTTGAAAAGTGGGATCAAGGCTGTGACAACCTGGAGGGAAACAAACAAGGTCACTGAATGACTACTGTTTGCTTTTCCAGATAGAAACAATTTTGGAGAGTTGCATTTTGCAAAGGAACCTCCTGATGTTTTCTCTTGACCTCTCAGAAGTTCTGCTTAGGGAATTAAATGTAAAACACCTTTATCTTGTTGTATGTCATTTCCTAAGTGGCAGCTGATTACATTTTAGGAATGTTTTCCCATTTTCTGAGTTAAATCAGTTTGGCATTCTGTAGCAGACAGCACTCATTAACCTTTTAAAGATTGCCAAACTAGTTTGAAGCATTCAATAGATGAAAAAGAAAAAAAGGAAAAACCCCTCTGTTAAATGTCTTTTTAATCTGATGCTTCTGAAGCAACAGGCAACAAAGACTAAGTATTCTTGCTGTAATGTATTAGATGTGACACTGGTTTACACTCTACTTGAGCAGATTTGAAGTGGGTACAAAATATGAACCAAGCTTGTGATGTGTAGTAGGAATGTCATTTATCATCTTATCAAAGTTTGATGTTTAGAATGATACTGATTTTCATGATTAATGATTCCATATAACTCTTCTAGGCTGTTGAGAAGAAGAAAATAAAAGTCCACTTTCTAAGCCTCACTAAGCACACACGGCAGAACCAGGAGATAAGGAGTTGCAAGATCTCAAACCACTGGTGCTGATGAATTCATGAATATGTAAGTAGAACTAAATGAGAAAATTAATGTGATTCTGCAGGTTTTTTACTTCCTTTGCCTCCTTTAGCCCTCAAAATACATTATGGGTAGTGACTGCATAATATTCAAGCCATGACTATTACTAAAAAGTACCTATTGAGTTGGTGAGTGAGGGAAACTTAAAAATGCTGATATTATGTGTGTACTTACAATGCTTGTGTGTTTGAGCAACATCTATGGTACTTATCTTGTTAGTCTCTGCAATAACTGTTGGTCCCTGAATCTCCAATCTGTAAAGACTTCATAATAACCCTGTATTGGGGAGGCTCAGTAATAAACTAAAGGTACACAAATTAATCTGTTACTTCATTTATATCTTACACAAGTACCTTGTAAACAGAAAAGGTCTGTAGCCACATCCCCTGATAATGTTGCTCTTCCATGCAGGGCATGTGTGTGCCATCACAAAATGGCATCTGTACATCTTTTGGTGGGCTCTTTGGCTAATTAGGTTTTAAAACAACATGGTTAAATCCCTGGCACAGCCCTTCTCCCAAGAGAGGAAACTGGCTCAGACACATTACTTTGGAGACCAATCAATAGAGATCAATTCCTGCAGTATAAAGCTAGAATGTTCCCAAATCCAGACTTCTTACCCAGGGGGATTTCTCCCAAATCCACTTTCTGGTAGTTTTGCTACCTTGCAATGCAATGAAGGCAGCTACCAGATCATTTGGCTCACGAGGAGTGCAGTAGTTAGAGATGGGTGTGCTGGTGCCCTGGTATCGGCCAGCTGGTCATTTTGAAACCAGCCAAGGCAACTGGAGGCCAGCTGAGAGAAATCCCCCTCCTTTCCACAGATCCTGGCAAGAGGAAGTGCTGTCTCCAGCAGATCCATGGCAGGAGCTGTGCCGTTTCAAGATGCCTTCCTTGCTGTACCTCCCAGCCCATTTTTCCTTTTCTGAAGGTAAGAAAAAGGGCAAACCCATGAAGATGCTAAAACTTGTTCCTCATATTCCCCCAAAACCAACTTGGTGTAGGACAAAAAGAATGTAAAGGATACCGGTGTTCCATCCATTCAGCGTTGCCAGAGTAAAGGTGTGTTCTTTGGCTTTTTAGGAGGCTTCTCTTTAAACAGTAGCCATTACTACTGATACTTATTTAGAGTGTGTGATGAGATTCTTTTGTGCTGCTGGAAGAGTCACTCTACACACTGAAGTAGGAACTTTTGTAATTTAAGGAGGTTTTATGGTTCCTTTAAATTATGTCCTGGTGAAACAGTTGTGTGGAAAACCCTAAGACTCCATATTTCCATAAGTGAGAATTAAATCTTTATAGGAAATGTCCCTGAAAATAGAAGATGTATTTTAACTTGAAGTAAGCATGGTATAACCACAATCATATGGGCTGAACATCAGCAAGGGAAGTGTTGCTGGGGATTGTGTACTTTTCAACTCTGTTGTAGGGAACTTCTCACACCAGCAGTGAGTCATGCATTGGATTTACACCAAATTTAGCAAAGGGGAATGTGGTGCACACACCCCACACCCCTTCCCTTGTACCTGCATAATGAATGCCTGGCCACCATAGAGGAAAAGAAGTGGGGGCAGATTCCTTGAGGCTTGTTTTCCTGCCTGATGGCACAAATTTCACTGGGTTGATATGAAGGTCCTGTCAAGCAATGACTCTTCCTGAGCTTAGATGGAGTTTTTGGCTACTAGAACATATCAGCTAATTAGTATTTAAACATCTGTGTAGCGAGGGCTGTATACATATGAATTTTATGTTATATTGAAATGCTTTTCAACTCATAAAATTTAATTTTACATTTTTTAAGAATTTCTGATCTCTCAAGACAAGTGTTGTTTAAAAAATACATATATATGTAATTTCTCTCTTTATCTTAAAACCCACAAAGGAATGGAAAAAAAAAATCTTATATATGTATGGTTTCCATATAGTAAAAACAATTAACAATTTAGAGCATTTTGAGGCAGAGGAGCCAAAAATGGGGCAAGAACTGGGGAAGAGATGAAAAACTGCATCCAGCATCCACACAGGCAGAGCCTGGCACAGCTCAGCCCACGCTGTGGGTGCCAGCTTAGTCCCAGCAGTTTGCATCCCCACACCTTCTCCAGAGACAGAGCTTGCCTAAATTACCAGAAGGCACACTCAGTTATTTGTCTTGAGTACAGTTAAGAAAGCAATCCATCCTCTGATGTTGTTTTCTAAGTTTCTGCTGCTTCGCAGTCCCTCCAAACCAGGGCTCAATGGACTTATGAGGAGGATCTGGCTGTAGAACCACTGCTACAAGATGCTTTAAAGAAGATGATGTTAATTTCTCTAAATATGTTTCACCTTTCCACATGCATGAGGCTTCCTAACTGGCAGCCTTTGGATTTTGTTGGTTCTGGCTGCACACCTGCGCCTGTCTGTGCATTAAACCTTGACTGTAGGACTCTCGTCACAAATGAACTGTCAAATCATTACTACGTTTGATGCAGCATAATCTGTCTTGAAACTAGAATTGGTCCATCCAGGCTCAAATTTCACTTGCTACTGAGGCTAATATGCTGTTTTGAATATGCATTCATGGAGACTCGCATCCATTGGGATCCAGAGGGAGTACAAGCTAAGAGCAGATTTTCTGAATTAGCATGTCGAGAGGGAAGGGTCTTTCATTTAGACTGCTGCAGATGCCTCTCCCTCTTGTTCATTACAATTGCATTTCATCAGCTTTATGATGTCCACATGTCAATTGAGTGTGAGGATTTTGCACACAAAAGAGCCTCAGGGAAAACGACTTCACTAGCTAATCAGCTGATTATCATACCTCAAATGGGCTGCAGTGTGCTGCTCCAAATACTATATCAGCGAGAGTGGAATTGAAGATTAAGACAGCAAAAAGAAAGCTCTACAGCCCAGTTTAAAGAAATCAAACAGGAATTTGTCAGGGATAGAAAGAAGCAAATATAGCCAGGACAAGTGCCTTGAAAATATCCTGAGGCTGATTAAAAAAAAATAACAAATGCCTTTCTTCAAAAGGTGTTGGGGGGGTGAAAGGTTAATTAACTGTATTATCTGCCTGTTTATGCCCAGCTGTGTAAAGCTCAATAACACAAGCTCCCACCCTGGTTTTAACATTGCATCCAAGAATCAAGACCAGTTGCAAGAACAGCCTCTCCTAATAATTTAATTAGCCTCTGAACAAGCTGGATGCTCACAGCAAAGCAGACTTGTTCCCACAGCCTCCCTCTATGTGGATCTCTGTTCTTTTTGGATCTGCAGTCTAGATGGGGTTCTCAGAGACCAATTTCAATAAATGATCCAAACATTAATGAAGAGGCTGCTATGGCGTCTGGCACAATAGACCTTGGTTGCTCAAATGTATGGATTCCTCCAGCCCAGGAATACAGATCTCTAAGAAGCACCATTTAATGGTTAGCGTGGGCCTTTACTTTTTGTCTGAAATTTACCAAAGTTTTATCCCAGCTCCCTGGAGTCCTTCCCAAGTCTATCTAAAATGCAGTTAGAGCAGAGGCTGTCTTTTGCTTCACAGAGCGTCTGCCTTATGCTTTCATCAGAGTAGTCTAACTCACACAGATGCACTATTTAACAATGCCATCCCCTGCTTTCATCAGAAGGGGGAAGGTTGCAGAGCTGAGCCCTGAAGAATAAGGGGGGCAGGTCCCCTGTGATCGGCGCAAGCTGAACATCGGTGCCAGTTTCCATCTGTCATGATAGCCTATCTCCGAACCTTCAATCTGTCAAAAGCTTGCTGCCTAGCTGAAGGCTCCAGGAGATTTGGTGCACTAAACACATTTGACAACAGCATTATCACTGCAAGGAGCCCAGCAAAATGCCATCAATGTGTTAATTGTAGCCGGCTATGTAAAATGTCACTTCCCATATCATTTTACAGAGGCTTTGCCTATTTTGCAGCTCCTAATTTTCCATCCTTTATAAATACGTGGATTGTTCATGTGGAAATGTGGTTCTTTTTCATGTCAGCTATAGTTTGGTGGGTTTTTTCCCCCCTCCTTAAATGGCGGTTTAATTTGGGTCTAATACATTGCTCCAAGAAAGCAGCAGTATCTGTGGAAAAATAAATAAAAAGCATTCATGGAAATGAATTGTCTCTACATTGCTGCTGTTCTAATTTTATATCTCAATGGAGATTTATTTCTGGGTTTGTACATTCTTTAGTGTATAAATGATTCATTTTGCTGCTGTTGCTGCAAACTCCCTTTATCGAGCGCATGGTATTTTTACATTCTTGGGAGTTTTTCCCCACCATGATGCAGGAACATTTTTGTAATGATAAACATGAGAGTACAGCATAAATAAATGAAAAATCCCCCTTGAAGGTACGAATGTGCTTTTTAGCACCCAAGTAACTAATATTCAATTTCTGGTACAACCCGTGCCAGGTGTTAAATTTCTCTAGTTACTGTCACTAATGCAAATTAGATTCTTTTTGTGCTCGTAAAAAATCAAATCCACATTAGAAATTAGCTATAAAATGTAATGACTTAAATGCTATAGTGTTTTACAAATCTCCCTGCATTTCTATGGCAGATAATGCTATAAAACTAGGAAAGATAATAAAATATGGTTGAAAGTTGGGTTATTTAAAGGTCTATTGTGACTGCTTAGTCAGGGATTTGATGTATTATTTTGCTTTCTTTCCTTGTTGGTTGAAATAAGCATGGTTATGATTTCATTTCTTTACCAGATTAGCTGTTATCAAAGCTCTCCTTTGAATTTCATGTTACCCTAGCTGCAAAGGCTGTTTGTATTATTGGAAAATATAGTGTGGTGAAGTTTATAATATATTTGCAACTTTTAATAACTGGAATTGTAAATGTGTCTGACTGCTATTAAGAAAGTTGCAGTGATCTTATTAGTAGTTGTAATACTGAGATATATGGGGCTCTGTTACAGTTTTCTAAACAGATTCTTTTTTGCCCCCTTAGATCTTTCAAAAATTCTGGTGAAAATAATTAATACAATGTTTATTCTTTTATATATTGTGGTAAAGTCTTTAAAAATGGCAAATAGCAAAAATTGTGTTGTGCCAGCCTTTAAATCCAAGGAAATATTGCCTATGCAAAATGCCCATTTTGTCATTTCTTGCCAAGTATTTAATTTAAGGTGTTAAAACAAAATTGCAGTAAAACTCTTAAGTCCTAGGTGTATAGCATATTTCCTGCATACTAAAGGAAGTTTTAATTAAAATTAGCATTTTTGAATTGTTGCATTAGTATAAAGTGAATTCAAACTCTGCAGTTCACATCCTGCCTCTTTTCCATAGGAAGTATAAAAGAAATTCATCCAGTCCCCCTGCAGTCATTGCCATGGGATGTGACCAGGGCACGGCACTTTCTCTGCACAGCTCGGGCTCCCTCTCCTTTAGAAAGCATTTTCCCCATCTATTTCCTGTGCTCCCAAAACAAAAGTCACTGGAGAGGTGAAGTATATACAACCTATTATGCATCCCAGTTCTCATTTCATAATCATGAATTGGATAGTCCCAATTCAGGTCCCATTTGGATCTGAGCACAAATGTATGGGCTGGCTCAAACCCAGTCAGGACGACTCGTAGAAATTCCTTTTAGGAGTAAAGGTGATGTGAGTGCAATTCTCAGCCTTGAGCTACTGTGGTGAAACAATTAGCTTTGTTACCTGCAATTGGACAAGAGGGGAGAGAGGAGAAATATGGCTTTGACAGCTACCTGGGAGAGTGATGTTTTTTTAGAGAATGATGTTGTTCAAGATTGAAACTATGGAAAAGCTGCTGAATGGATATCATTACTGTCATATTGTTTCACAGTTAACAGTGAAACACAGTCTGTTGTGGCATTTAATATCTGTGTCACACAGTTCTTTTTCTTGAATTCTAGATTTTCAAAAGTGACTAAGAAGAAGAAAGACTGAGAGAATAACTTGGGAGTCCCAGACACAGCCTTTCTTAGAAAGTGTCATGGACCTTCTCTCCAAAACTCATCTGGAGCACTACAGATACAAGAAGTAAAAATATGTTGTCCCTTGAAAATCATGGTACAAAGATTCCCAGTCAAAGCAGGGAACAGCCTTGGGTACCTGGCTGGTGAGTCTATCAAGTATTTTGTCCCCAGTAGCATAAGCATGGAGTATTGATATAAAATACATCTTTAAAATATTCAATAATTTAGAACAAAAGAAAGAGGTACTGAAACATAAGTGGCAGTTCCTGCTATGTCTTGACTCCACCATCAAGAGTGGTTTAAGGGCTGAGGATAGGCAGAGCACTGCCCTCTGCCACCTTTTCCTGCTGACCCATCCAGCCCCAGCCTTACCAGTAAGTATGGTCTTGGTGAATTGTATGAAAATGCAAAATACTAGAATGCTTTGGTTTGGTTGGTTGGTTTGTAAATTAAATCTTTTCAGAAATTTCCAGTAAAAGCACAACCTCTACATTTCCACATCAGAACGCCATCAGTCAGTGTCTCACTCCCACGTGTTGAGTTCAAGGAAAGCTTGCAAGACATAAGCTCATCTCAGACAGTTTGTGTGTATGGCCCCAAAGTAAGGAATCAGTACCATGCAATGTGATCAAAAGCTATTGGGAAGTCCAGAGCCAAAATCTGATGCACTGCAAAATCTGTCACCAAACATAACTGGTGCTAAACAGCCTTGGGGTTTTCTGTATTCCCAGCATCACACAATCCTGTTTAGGCAGCTGAAAAGGTAAATAACAGAAATCATCCTGTTCCTGACTACTCAGCTCAAAAGGACTGCATGAGAAAGGGTCTGTATTTCTAGCAGACAAAAGTACTTGAATTTTTTCATAATTTCTCTGACAGTTTCCATTTATACATTCAGCCCCCATGTACATCTTCAAGGTGTTGAGATGCTGCAAAATTAAAAACTGAAATGAGCACAAATGATTATTTAGATTAGATTGCTCTATTCTATCCAAACTTTTCTAATAGTTATTACCAGTTTCAAATATGTGTTGTCAGGGCAGGTCCTTAGCTGACTCCTTGCTGCATGTTCTCAGTGAGCCTGTGCTACCAAGCATTTGTCCTGCCTGGTAACAGTTTTGCAAGATTTTGTAGGAGTCAGGATTTAGCTCACACTGCAAGAAGTAGAAAGCTAATTTTTCTGCATGCACTTGAGCCTGAGCCTTCAGAAGCAATAGGACTACAGAAAACATTTCCATTTTGCTCAGTATTTAATGTGCAGTCTTTCTATTTGCTATGCCATAAACACGCAGAGAGGCAGACAATATTTTCCTGTGATTAGTTCCTCCACTACAAATGTCAAAATCTTATTTCCTAATTTTTTACAGATATTGCAAGATTGATAAATAGACACTTCTACTGTTAATGAAAGGTAAGGAATTTTTCAGCCATAAAAAGAAAAATTTTTGAATATTTAAATAACAGTAGCAGAACCCTAATTGAAAAATAATGCTGTCATAATAAGAAATATAAATAATAGCACATTATCTTCTACCCAAATAAAATGAGTTGATAACCCTTGAATTTTAAACAGCAAATGTTCTATTTGTTGTTTTTTATTCAACAGCTCTATTTTGGTGAATGACTTTGTATAACATATATACCTGCAAAAACCATAAACTCTTTGAAGGGCCTGAAAAACAAGGAAATGGCAGCTCTCTCTAAGCATTTAACTGGACTGTTAATTTCCGAGTTATAAAGAAAGTTATTTTTATCTGAAGGATATCCAAATGTTTTTGTCAATAATTTATCACCTTCTAACAAGCACATTATTGACTCTGAAGTAACAA
Source organism: Pycnonotus jocosus (assembly GCA_013400435.1). Classification (NCBI taxonomy): domain Eukaryota; kingdom Metazoa; phylum Chordata; class Aves; order Passeriformes; family Pycnonotidae; genus Pycnonotus; species Pycnonotus jocosus. The sequence continues at coordinate 312,666 of VWYP01016378.1, forward strand.
AGATAATTAGTAAGCAAGATGAACAAACACATGATCAGAGGTGTGATCTCTTTACATTCTCTGTATTGTGTCACTAAGGCAGTATTAGGCTGATGAAATTGGGTCACCTAATTCTAATTTGGTTTCTGGACAGAAACATCTGTTCATGACCACAGAAACCACTGGGGTGGCATCTTCCAGTTCAGTAAAGATGGCACATAAGTCCAAACTGGAAGGTTTGGTTCTGGTAAGTAAATTCTTCCCTCATCAAAGCCCATGAGAATGTCATCTCCAACTTTGTGGGAACAACCTCACCATTATGAACCCTGGACAACTTCTGAATTATTTGAAACTTGCCGGGGGGAAAGGGTTACACGTGCTTTCCCAATCAGGACCTATCCTGAACCATGAAGAGAGAGGCCACCCTAAAAAGTAGAAATTTACTATTTTTTCTACATGAATTGCCATAAAGACCTCATCTTCACTAAAATGGGAATTTTGTACTTTATCTTCTTTTACCCCTTTTCTTAGTGTACTTGTACGTTGCAGAAATTGTTTTTTTAAAAGCACACTAATGATAACATGGGAAAAGGAGATCTTTACTTTCATACCTCCTTATAGGCAGCTTTACAAGATAACAATATACATGTTTAGCATTGCTACTTATGACAGTCTTTGTTATCTACTAAGCAGAACGTTATTTTTCCAGCAACATATAAAGCAAGCAAATGGCTGCTCATCATCTTCTTTTCAAGGATGTTGTACATACAATTCTCTCCTGGCTAATAGCTCCTTCTATTGTCCATGACTTATCATTGTCAGGATTGTTTGCATTTTCTCCTTATCTATTTTGCTGGAAATCTGACCATTTTCAAAGGACAGACTGAATATAAATAGCCCATGCAGTATAGTCTCATGTAGAGTAAAGCATATAATGTTTTAGAATATATAAGAATATTACTTTCACTGGTATGTTTTTTGCTCAGTTATTTCCTTTTCTTTTCCTCTGTCTCACTCATTTTTTTTTAAACTCTTCTAAAGCACTATAAAGTAAGTATCAAAGGTACCCTGGGTAATTAGCCATTACAGTACTGTCACAGAGGCTTCTGCAGTCAATACAGAGATAATTTGGGCAATGGTGAATGACAGCATTGTCCAGACTTTTGGGATAATCAAGGACACATCCAGCTGTACCAGACATCTGTCAGACCCATGAATCATTTCAAGTAGCTTTGCAATATCCAGGCAACTCGAGCAAAGATAAACACTTCAGCAGCACGCAGCCACGGAAAAATACTGCTGCCACAAGAAAGCATTTAGCTGCTCAGTGCTGCAGGCCTGTCTCTCAAAGCAGAAGAGGTACCACACACATCTTTGTGATTTTGACCCACACACATCTTTGTGATTTTGAAGAGGCACACATTTTTAACATTACCTACTGTAGTACAACTGAAAAGGCATTCCCTACACATGCACGCACATATTCATTAGAATTACTGAGGCAAAAAGAAAACAAGGAGAAAAGTCATACAAAAAACTCAAAGGCTGAAGTCATCCTGATAAATGCAACAAGCCCTCTTGGAAATAAGGGTATCTGTACTATTTATATTGGCATGAAATGGCTAGTTGTATATTTTCTAGATTTTGCATACCTTTGGTAGAAGTGTTACTCTAAATGTGCATCAAGACTAACAAGGAGCTGGAAAACTCTTGTAGTTTCCTGTAGTCACTTGTGTTGGAGAGCTGAAAGGAAACAAAGGCAGTGCTGTGCTTTGATGTCCTGGTTAAGTCATGGGGCAAAGTCTGGAGTTGTGGCGTTTGGACTTTGCCACAGTCACCTGCATGGCTCTGGGCAAGTGTTCTCCAGTCTCTGTGATTGGGATTCTCCCTCTAATTACCAACCCCTTCTTTGCAAAGACACTGACACTGTTGGATTAAGTTATTCTCACTGCTTTGCAGGTGTGTGGGGATGGCTGCTCTGTCCTGGCACACTGGATCTCAAGGATGAGTTAAGATGAAGTGAAAACAGCTGGCACCATGAGGTGAGCCAGTTTCCCTTTCCTGTCTGAGGTGACCACAGACTACGGAGGTGAGCAAGGAATAGCCCAACTCACATTCAGACAGTGTGGTTTTTGCTGCACTCTGCAGGCAGAAAAACTACATGGAATTGCTCGTAATAATTCTATAAAAATGCTATAATTACACCAGAGAGTAAAGGAGATTTCTGAACCACTGCGAGGTATCTATCATACAAATATCTGCCATAGACTTCTTTGAAATGTCACACTTCACACTGTGTGTTTTTCCCTTGTTATCTTTATAGGGCACTGATGGGAAAAAGTGTTATTAAGATTTCAGGATAGCACTGAAGATCTTTGTTCAATTCTGTCCAAGAGCCTGTGTCTAAGAGCAAAGCAGCACTGGCACAGAAAGCTCCTGAAAGCAGTTGCCAGTGAGCGGAAGGGCAGCATGGATGGAGCTGGGCTGGGAGGTGCTGGAAGCAGTTGGTGATCTGGCAGGATGCAGAAATTGATTTTCTGTGAGTGCTGTGAATGCAGCAATTGCTTTTGGAAAGTGAGAGGAAGAATTACTGGTGAGACATCAGGGGTTGTGACTGACAGATTGGTAGCTTTCCAGTGACAGAATGAGGGGCACTGAAGTATTTGGGGAGAAAGAGTGAGCCCACCACAGAGAAAATGCAACGCATTGATGTTGCTTCTGATCATGAAGATGTAGAATTGGATCTTGAATAGTTGACAGAGGTGTTGACAAACTGTTGCTGCATCCTCTAAACTTACATTTGTCTTTGTCTCCTGCTTTGGCCTTTTCCTCTACCAGCATTCCCAACTACCACTGTAGTTTAGTGTTATTGTCACTTAGCTCTGAAGTTTGGGTAATTTAGGAACATGGGTTCTGTTATACCAACAAATGTATTCCTTTCATCCCCATATACAGGCACATTTTTCTGTTGTGATAGAACTGTGGTAGATTACCAGTTTCTACCAGTCCCTGCTGGTAGAGGACACTGGCTCAGGGCAATCAGGTACACTTCAATGAAAGTGTGTTTGAGCTCAATTATTCCCCCTTGATTTCTGAGTTCTGACACCGGCTGCTGGTAGTTCTGTATTGACCAACAGTCTATGTAACTCCTATTCCTAATCTGTAATGCATTGCCCATGCTGTTTTCATATGATATTGGCTATATATAAATTTTTGACTCAGTGGTTATTCAAACACACACACCCACACACCAGCTCAAACTTCCTTTCTGGCATGGCTCGTTCTCAGGTCTGCAAGTCTGTGTGCCAGTGGAAAATGGTGCAGCTGTTTGGGATGGCAGCATCCCTCCAGTTGTGTTGGCCCCTTAATGTCACCATCTGCATTGCTAAATAACTTGATAATTGATAAGACATAGTAGTTACTGATTGTAATAGACAGCAATAATACTGTCCTCACTGTATCTATTTAATTTGTAGGTTATTTCTGCTATTTCACTTTCCCAAGCTTATGTGTAGAAAGATGCTGTTGACTTCATATATTCAGCTGAAGATTTGATTTATTGTGAATCATTTTTAGCATCTCATAGTAGCAATCTCTTCAGGTCACCTACCCTGTCACCGTCAAGCTTTCTTTTAGTATCTTTATGGAACTATTCAGATCTTCTTTTGCTTAAAAATAATCTCTAGTTCATTGCAATTTATTTTCCCCAGTAATATTCTTCAAGCTTTCACAGTTTGTGCAGATCTCCAGAACCAGAATTCTCCCTACGGCCAAAAGCCTGGAGCATGTTCATTATTTCTGTGCTGAAAGCAGTTCACTAATTTTGCTGTGTTGCAGCAGGGAACTTTTAAGTTTATTTGCTTTTATACCTGGCTTTGCACAGTTCTGTTCATTCATGAATGTGAAAACTCACTTCCCTTACTTTCTAAAGTGTACATATATATCTTCCACTGGAAACTGTGCAAACTGTCTGGCTATTTTTACCTCTTTAAGGAAACTACCTCTCTTAAACACACTGCTCTCATATGATAGATTCTCTAGGGCTGTTACTGCTCTTTATTCTTGTGGTTGGCGTTCAAGGAAAATTTCTTCAAGTCAATGGGTCAGACTCTTTGGATTGGCAGAGCCCTGTCAAGTACAAATAGCAATGATCCTGAGGAACTCCTTGCCACAGAATATCCTGACCACCAAAATTATTAATGAGTTTTTAAAGTGATTAGATAAAATCATAGATATTTGAACTATTTGGTAATAATTAAATGAAACAATCCTGAGAAAACATTCAATACAGCCAGTCCATAAACATCTGATTACTGGAAATTAGTTTAATATAGCTGAGAAGAAATTACTCTGCACACATCTCAGATTTTTTACTCTCTTACTAAAGAACCAGAGCTATCAGAAAGGAAGTACAGATAGATACAGTACAGGAGTATATCTGAAAGTTTATGCTTTCAGGCGATGTTTGTGGCATTTGGATTCTTGTAAGATCAGTTTTAGAAACAGGTTAATCAAAGGCATATTAAAACTGACTCAAAATATCCTAACAAAAAAAATTACAAGTTTTGCTATGGCAATATGTCTTGTCTGAGCATGGGCAGTTGTGTTACTGCACCTGCAGCAACAGCAGAGTCTCAATAATAGAACTGGCCCCCAGTCATTATGTGATCTCCCATCAGGAATGGTTCAAAGTTCCCCAGGAAATGAGAGACTTTGCCTCCTCAGAGTTACAGTAATCTCTAACCCATCAGCATATGGGAAGAATCTGGCCCTGCACTTTCAGCTCACTTTAATCACACAAAGACCCAACCGTCTACTATTGCTTTTTCATAATCTGCTTTAATTGTCATTGATTTGTACGTTCAGAATGTGCCCTGAGCTAACCAAAGCATTTTGTCTGTGTTTGTGGCTGACTGCCTGTGTTGCAGTCCTCGAACTGCTCTCCTTGATGAAACCTTTTTCTGGGCAACACCTCTGTGTTTTCCAGGCAGGGTCTTGCAATGCAAGGATTACCTGAGGCAGGTCCCTTACTGTCACTTTGCCACCCTCTTCCTGGCTTCCATTCCTCATTCCTCTCAGTCATCTACACTTAAAACAATGAACAAACATATTTTACCAAGATAAACTGGCAAACAGATATTTAATCAATTATGCAGGAAAAATTTATCACTGAGAACAATCTGGATAACCACAACCCACAAAAATTGCATTTAACTAATAGGACATATAACTTATGGTTGCAATGAAAGAAATAGTGTTTTATTACTTGAACTCCATGAAGTGACAACTCCAGTGGAGACTCTAATGTGATCAAGAAACCATTTAACACATGCAGGTATCTTTCACCTTGAAACTTAACATTTTTAATTTACAGTTAATCTTCTTGGCATTCCAATAATACACAGTCTGACTTTTAGTAATAAAGTTGCTGTGTTTTAAACATTATTCAGTACTTTTTTTATTTAATAAATGAGGTAAGTTAACTGGACAAAACTTCCATGCAAATAAAGGATGGGTCAAGAGGACAGAAAGAGTAGTTTCTTCTAAATGTCACATGTCATGGTGACCAGGCACATATTGAGCTCGTTGATCATACTTCTATTACCTGGAAAGAAGTGTCATTGTCCCTACTAGATCTTTAGTAAGGAAAAAGCCTTGCACAACTCAGGCAGCCTGCAGCAAAGATCCAAACCAGGCAAGAAGATGGGTAGTTTAGTTGTGTGAAATGGTTAGGATTCAGTTTGAGTAAGCTGAGGCACTACTGAGAATTTTGATGCAACTGTCTCATTTTGATCACCTGCAGTGCCACCCAGAATCAAATCATGCTGATATCACTTGATCCATCTCCACCGAGGCAATTTGAAAGGTTTCTGTATTGCTCCAAATCTGTGGCATGGCAGGGCCAGGAGACCCAAACAAAAGCAAAACCCCAAACCACCACCACCTCAAAATATCTAGGTATCTCAGCCTTTAAACTTAGCTCTCCTTAATTCCTGGAGCACCATTTGTTGATGAAGAGGGTTTCCCTTGTAGCCAGGAAAGCAAGAATCATTTCAAAGAATCTCTTTGAAGAAATTTCAAACCAATTGCAGAAAATAAATGGTGTTCATTAAACCAGAACACAACAGGAGCTTCATGTGCACATTCAAAGGCAGGATTTGTATCCTAATCTGTATTTGTCCAGCAGTATGGCCTGGACAATTCAGAGCATTAATTTACTTTGAAGGAGAACTTACTAAACTTATATGCTACTTTGGCATGCAGTTTTCTGAGCTGGTATTCTCAGTGTACCCCCGTCCCGTGAAGGTTATTGATAACACCCAAAAATGTAATTGAGTTTTTTCATGCAAAACTCTCAATATGTTGTCTATAGGTGACTGTTATCTCAGAAGTGCAGTAACCCCTTTTCTGTCCAGAAAAGCTTGTTGGCTTTTGCAGCATGCCATCAACAGGAACATAGAGACTATCTGCAACAAATTATTTTGTAAGCAAGCAACTAATCAGGAGTTATTTCCTTGCCTTATAGTACAATAACCTCCAATAATGAATGTATTCAAGAAGGCTGTCTTGTCTGTTTACACATACTTCATGAACAGAAAGTGTTAACCCATATTTTTATGAAATATTAACATACTACAGCATCTGGCTTTGTTATGTTATTGCACTGTTTTGAATATAATTTAGAGTTATGTGAGAAATAATAGAAACAATATATTAATTCCAAATTCTATAGGTCTATCCTGCATCAGGGAAAGCATGTTAATGGTTCCCTGCCATATGGATGAAAATAGAGCTATCCCCTCCCTGTTATTTTTTATTGTAAATTAAAGACCAAGCTAAGAAAATATGTGAGAAGACCCCACAGGAAAGATCTCTCACATCATCAGGTTACAGATTCTAAGTGGGGCATCTGACATTTTCAAGAGAATTCCTCTCCTGTCTTTGCTTAGGTTTGTAGGCTGTTCTTCCATGTCCCTTGAGTACAGAAAGCTTGAGTCTTTCTTTAATGCAAAAATCATGTATGGGTCTGCTTTTTACAGAGACATCAATCCTGTAATTCACATATGTAAGTTTTTGATTTACAAATGAAAAATAAATTCACTTTTAAGCATGTAGTGGTACATTTGCCTTTGTAAGAATCTGCCTCTATAGCTTTTACTTAGCGTGGTGACCATTTTAAGCCGTGTATAATTAATCTGCCATGGAAATTAATTGTTTATTTATTACGTAAGTATGCCTTTTAATAAAACTACTTTTTGAAAACCTAATTGCTGCTCTAGTAATATAGCATAACAGTTCCTCACATAAATACATGATTATTATGTACAGTCACTTATCTGTGAACGAGCTCTGCTACTACTTTCCTTAATTAACGATACAAAGGGCTCCTTCATCTTTGCATATTCCCTAGCTAGGACATTGATACTCATTATTTCCTAAGTCCAAACACTGAAACTGTGTCAAGAATGCATCTATCACCAGATGGGTACTTATAGTCAGCGGAATTTTCCACTGCATCAGCAAATTCAGCAATTTGCAATTTCTGTATGTCTGACATGTTTTTATTGGTGAAGATCACTTTCAAATACCAAGATCATGAGACTGATTCCTCCATTAGTCTCTTCAGCAGTCGAATGTAATGATAGTAATTAACAGCCTGTGATTAGAAGCCACTCCAGAAACTCTTTGAATGTTAATTTGCTCCAACTAATTTTCAGCACTTCTGTGTAATGAGAACTATGCTATAGCTTCATGTGAAATCGAATTATTTTCCAGCATTTAATCATAGAAATGATTCTCAGTTAATCACTTGAATGGTAAACCTCAATGTCCTAATAAGTGACATATTTCATTTGATTTATTACAAATACAGGTGATGGTATGGTGAATCGAGTGCCATTTCTTCAAACGAGGTCAAGAACACACCATGTAGATCACATGGTAACCAAGGTAATCTCATTTTATCTTTTTGAAGCAAGGCATTTTCAACCTTTCCTTTACCCTCCTCTTTTTGATTATTTATCCTCTCCCTTTCCTTGGGGTGCCCTCCTGTATGACACCTGGAGCATGGCCCTGAATTGCACTTCCTCTTTTTCAGACTGTAGGTTCCCAGGAAAATGGAACCAGTTGCACTTCAGTGCACTTGAAGAGGGTTGTAAGGAAGCAAGGCAGAATGAGCTCACCTTGCCTGTGGACAGGAGAGATCATGAAAAAACCACTGTGGAATTAGGTATATGTGAGTTGCTGCATTCCTTTTCATGTTTTACATCTGCAAAGGCAAACCCTATGGTTGAGAATAACCAAATTATTCCTTAGGTGAAGGAGTCAAACACATTTGAAAAAAAATATGCACATTACCTAAGTCTAAACTTGAGAGAAAAGGCATTCTCTCATCTTCTGGCTGTTGGGGCAAATACGAGTTGTGAGCAGTGACACTACAGATCTGGGACTGCTTGCTTTCTCCTTCTAGAAATCTATACTGACCAGAGCCTCCTGCATCAACATCATCCCACTGTGGACCCTGAGGCCATACCCTTCCCACTGCAATTCTGTTGTCTAGTTCAATTCAAAACTGGGAGAAAGGAATAAAAGAGGATTATTTGAGAAACATATTTCGAGGCTATTTTAAAGTTACTTTTTAAAATTCAAGTGTTCATAATGTAAGCACTTGCTGGTTTGTCCCTCCTCCTTCTGGATACTTTCTCTTCTAGCAACCTCACTCTAAGCATCTTCTTACTCCAATCTTGCTCATGACAGTAACATAGTTCTTCACCTTGAAGACCTGCAGCAAAATTCAGTGCTGGAGTGAGTATAATAAACAACTTTAGTTACGGTCGAGGCATGCATAAGCCCAAAATGGCTTAAGAAATCTTCTAAATTTATTGTAATTTGACTGTTGGGCTAAATTTTCCCTCTTGGAACTGAGAGTTAAAAGCAAATCATAAGGCAGCCACGCAGTCTCTTTAATTACTCCCAACACCCTTAGTGTTGCACAGGAAACTAACTCCATCTGACTCTTCTTGAGTGTCGGATGCCCTGCTCAGGATACAGCGAGTGGAGCTCACATATCTGATTCTGCAAGCTGGCACCTGCCAGTAAGGACAGGTTTGCAGCTTTTTTTAGCATTGTTCACCTAACACAATAAAGAGGGGATTTTGAAAGTCAGCATTCCTGAAGATAGGTAGAATGAAGGGGAATTGTTTTAATCTAATTGTAAATGCTCTGTTTTTAAAACACCTCTTGTCAATAAATCTTTCCATTAACAGACATTCTGGCAGCCCGCAGCACAGTCAAATCAGGAGTCCAGCTCCAGTTATGATATTATATTTTCATCATTCAGTGCATAAAAATGTAGAAAGTTACATTGAATTGGCTGATTTAAAAATGTGTTCAGTCTTCAGAAGCTGGTTTTGATAAAAATACTGAAAATTTCTTAGGATGTGATATATTTTCACCATTCTGCCTTTTACGTTGCGCTTAACATCTAAAAAAGGACCAGTTCAGAAACCTATCCACAGACTGAGCACAGGCTTGAGAGTAGGAGATTTTGAGCTAAAATTACATTTTTGTAGCCAAGTTGCTGTGTGGGCTTAAGCAGCTCATTTTCCAAATATACACCGAAGGAAATGATGCCTCTCCATCCCAGCAGTGAATAATGTTGATTTATAACTAGTTAGTATTTTAAGCATTTGGAATTGCATACAAAGATGTAAGTAGAATCCTTTTTCCCACTGTATTACTTCTACCACCACAAACTCAGACATGGAAGTTGACCTAAGTTCTTTTTCTAACAACTTTTATGGTGACTTTTTGGTTGCTCTCCAGTTTTCTTCAAACTGCTGTCAATCTTAGGTAGATAAGGAGTATTCTTAGCTTTCTATTTCTTTGATGCTCCCATATCCCCCAGCCCTGAATCTGCCTCCATTTCTCTAACATTGTACCTCTGCAGAGTATTGTGACCCCTCTGGATATTAAGAACTGGTACCATGGATAGCTTATTAGGAAAAGCTCTGACTGGCTGGGCCACACTTAGGTAACAGTGTTAAGTCTAACTCTTTATAAAAACAAAAAAAACCAGTTTGTGAGGTAGTTTATCTCGTACACTTTTCACTTCTTTCTGATTTTAATTTATTTCTTCTGTTCTTTTTTTTTTATTAAAAGCAGGCAGCTCCATCTACTTGTGGCAGCTTTCCTCCAATGCTATTATGAGATTCACTTGTGATTTTCTATAAATGCCAGCCAAAATCTATCTGCAAGAACATCTGCTCAACAGTGCAAACCTGATGTAATTACCAACCATCATCTTTTATCCTCCTGCTGGGGCAACTGCTCCAAAGATGACTTTTTGCCCTGAGCTGAAAAGAAACTTGTTATATACAAAACCTGCCACAGAAAACTAATATGGATTATACACAATCTCTAACAGAATCTTTCAGCTACAAGAGATAACAAATTCCCTAGTAGTATGAGTCTTGTGGAAATACTTAATTTTTTAAATGTTCTTATTGGCTGCATCTGCTTTGTACATTGTTGTTCTGTGAGATAATTTTTAAGGAGTGGCTATAATTATACAAAAGAACTCTTTTCAAGTAATATATGATCACAAAAAAAGATGTTGCAGATGCTCAAATTTGACTGTAATTAAGTTATAACAGGATGTCATTTATGTGTGTGTAAACAAGTGATAGGTACTAGGAGATGGATATTCTGTAAATATAAATATACACAATAAGTGTATACTGTATTTGCTTGTAGGAAAAACATCAATTCCCACACTAGATGCTACTAATGCCAGATAAATGTTGCAGAAATCTTTGCTATACAGCCCATACCTGTCAGCAGCTTTTTTGTGACTATGTACTGATACCTTCCTCTCTGGGAATTGTTTCAAACATTGCAAACCTCCAAGGTCTTTCAATTAATTACAGTCTTCTTTCTCAAGAAATCTGATAGATAAATGCTTCCATTTTCTTTTCGCTGTAGAACTGAATTCCAGAAAGGCCATCTACCTTGGTGTTCGGTTTCACATCCAGAGTCTCTGGCTGACTTTTTAGTCAGTGAAAGTGTAATGTGCATCCTAAGTGTAAAACTCTGATAACCCCAGCACAGGAAATGTTATAATTACAGGGTCTTACATTTCCCAAACAACATTGGTTTTACCTCATTCTTTGAGAAAGCATCCAGTTTTGATTGCACTTCCATAACCTTGTACCTGAGGTATTTAGGGGAAATCACCTCACTTACAGTTTGCCAGTTATGCTGTTTAAAAAGGCAGGGAAACCTGGACTGATGAAATACAATCAAAAAGACCCAGCAAAACCATTATTTGATGTGCAAATGCAACATGCACAGGATGAGGTTTCCATTGCATTTCTAAATAAATACATTTATAAACCACAGCTAAACTTCTGGCAAAGCATCATGTCAGCATTGCCTGCCTGCCTAAAAATGTGTGCCTGTGGGACCCAAGGCAAGAGCTCCTTATTCAGCAACCTCTCTGCTTCTAATCCTTTATGACTTGCAGAATTGTATCCTGGTTCCTGGAGATTTTGGTCATCCCTTAGACCTTTGATGAGATGATGTCTGCATAGCTGAAGCAGGTAGGGCTGTGCTAAAAATGGGCTATGTCAATGTCGCAGACACACAAGTGGGGATTCCTTCTCAGAAGTAGCAGAGGCAGTAAATATTGGCACTAAGGGGCATTGCTTGTGATATAGATGTATTTCTGTGCAGAATGGTGGAGTTTGCACAGTCTCTGCTATATTCTGATCTTGAGTTACTCCTAGTCAACCCATTCTCAGCATTGAGGTCCACAGGGCTGCAGCAGCAAAGAACTTCTGTCAGTGATGGTGACTTAAAGAAATACTTCAATGGCATCTGCAGTGACATTTATTCACCTCTCTTGCAGTTGCCCCAGACTTTTTGTTAAACCTGTTGATATTTTTATTTCTCTGGATCGCCTTCCTACTGCTGCATGTCTGTAGTTTATCATCTGAGGAAAGAAGCAATTGCAATGACAGAACTAGACCTTGTTATGCTATGAGTAATATTACACACAGTCCAGCACTTCTGGAGGGAATCTTGAATGCTGGTGCTTTATATACATGATAAACAAGGGGAATTTGGTTTGTATTTGAGATAATTTATGGTATAGGCTGCTTCACATGTAGCTGCTGCTGTGCTGTTCTTTCATGCCAAGATTCATTACCCTTAATGGGTTGGCTAACATCTCTGAGACTTCCCAGAAGGTCTGTTAAAGAGCCCTAAAAGAAAAGAATACAGATTATAGCTTCACATGTTTTTCATAAATGTTTTAGACTTTTGGAACATGTCATTAAAATTTTTCAAAAGAAACAGAAGGAAAACGCATAGTATTTTATTCTTCCTTCTCATTTTTGGGGTAATGAATTTTCTACTTATTGAAGCACATTTTGCCTGTTGTTTCCCTGTTGATTAACAGAGGACTAGAACAGTTATCATATTGCTCAGTAGAAGCAGCATTGAGTAGTACTCAATGACTATTCCATATAAACCTGCCTCCCTAAAACTGTGGCTTGTGCTTGTGGAGCAGGGATATAAAATGCAGGTAAAAGCCTATTGGATTAGAACAGCATCTTCTAGATCCACTTAGCAATACTTTTGAAGAGGGATAAATGATAGAGAAAGGGTAAACTGAGAGATTCAGGCTGTAGGTACCAGTACACTAGACAACATGCAGTCCAATCACAAAAAATGAGCTTAGTTCTGTGTTATTATGCAGTCGAGGTTTAATTCACATTATCGGTGAGACCTGCCTAGAAAGCAATTCTAAATGTTTCTATGCATAGCACATTTGGAGGCTCACTTGTGTCAAATTTTGACCTCATACTGAGAAGGAGAGTGTGGGGCAGCCAGCACCAATTCTTGCCTCTTTCCCTGCAGGGAACTGGTGCACCATCCTGAAGGGATCTGACTCGGAGTTCTGTGAAGGTGAAGGAACAACAGAGAGCTGGAGAAAAGGCTACAGGGTGCCATGGTCTCTTCTGAATGGAATGGGCCCCCAGTGTGAATAAGGAGAATCATTTCAGATTGGACGCAGGATCATGGGTGGGTGGTGGCACAGGGACAAGCAGGGCCGCATAAGGATAGCAGGAAGCTGGCAGAGGGATGGGCAGTCTGCATCTTGTCTGCTTCATTCAGTGACAAGAACATTGAGTCCAGCCCATTCCCCTGGTCTGCTGGTCCCCATGCATGGCTATCCTAAATCCCAATTGTGTTTGGGTGAATTTTTTCATCTTTGATCATCCAAACTCTATGTTAATAATTGCCCAAACCTTTGCTAAAAATCACTCTGACATTCCCAGCTCCCTGGATTTCATTTGGGTTTAGAGTTAGTGGTCCTTAATTTTTTGAGGGAACCTTTGAGCCTCCACTGCACCATTTCTAGTATAGGATTCAGGTTTTTATTTTGTTTAAAACACACGGCTTGTTATCACAGTGCTTTTAGAGTTCTAATACACACATAAAAATTTTATGGCGCAGTCTCTGAGAGAAGTCTCAGGTATATAGCAATTTTTCTGGAGGGAAAACAAAAAAGCATATAACAACGCTGCTTTGCTAATTTTGGGTCCACAAAAGTCTCTTGCTGTGCATGACTGGTATCAGTGGCAACAAAATAAACCCCTGTGACTCCAAGAACAAAGCTTCAGAGCATTTTTAAAAACAGCTTATTTCTGTGCTGGCCCCAGCATACTGCAGGTTTGGTGCCTGGGAGCCTCAAGCTGCTGATGGCTGGAGCTGGAGCCATGCTGGCCTGCAGTGTCACCGAGGTACATTTCTGGAGGAAGACTGCTGTCTCATCTCAGGTGAGCTTAGTGCTCTCTACACACATAGTTTCCCCCTCTGCTTCAGTTTCCCACCCAAGAGGGGAAGGTGAGGTTGTGACAACCCAGCTGTGATGCAGTTTTGGCCCCAGCAGCAGGAGGCACAGAAACGCTGCACTGCTCCACTGCAGCAACACCAGGGAATGGAGAGCCCCTCGGCTGGGACCCTGCAAAGGGCTGGGGGAGATGCCCAGGCTGTCCTTACAGCACTGCTGCCTTTGCTGCTCACGGTACTTGTAGGCAGCAGGAGGAGTAATGGATATAAGATGTGTAGGAATTGGATGTTTCCCTTCTGTTGTCCCTTCTGGTACAGTGCCTCTGCTGGCACAAAGCCCTTTCCCTGAGGCTAATGTAGTGTGAACGAACCTATTGCAAATCTCAGCTGGATGTCACCTTCAGGATCTGTACCTGTAATGCTCTTTGCATCTGGGACAAACAAAATGCTCCACCTCTTAGAGGCATTTTCAGTGTTCTCTGGTCATTTGTCTTCCATAAGGAAGTTCCTGCTTTCCCAGGGAAATGGTGGTGTGTAACATTTCCCCAAACACTGAAGCTTCAATGTGCACCTCCAGGCCTTCACCGTGGGTTTATCTACGGTCAGGTACAACGACCTGAACCTTTCTTGAAACTTAGTCAAACCAAACCAGGTCCTCTCTTAATAGCTAACCAAACTCTTTGGAACACTCATACAGGTTTCAGGCGATTCTACTTAATCACCCTTTTCATCCACTTTGACAATATGCCATAGTAAAAATATTAATTAATATTACTATTTTCATCTGAAAGAGTAAAATAGCATTAGAAAAGTGCGTACAGTGTATTTCCCCGAGGCTGAGGTCAGGAATTACTGGAAATATTTTTATATTTCTATTTCAAGTTCTATTCTTACAAAATTTCCAGATCAAAGTTATTTAGATACACTAAGTTGCAATTTACAGATTTTTATATTAAAATGCTAGGTCAGCTGCAATGCATGAGATTTGGATTTTACTAAAAGAAAACAAAAATGTACATTTCAAAATTAATTATGCATACTTGTAAGTATGTGTAAGTGAACACCCTTAAAATCTATGCACAGATTAGATTTATAGAGTAAAATTCAATAGTATTTTACAAAGCAATAAAAGTACTTGTAGATTCTCATGAAAAACATCAATATATTTTAGTTTGAATAATGACAATGTTTAATAAATTACAATCAGTTACCAGCTTCATGTGTAATGCATCATAAAATCTTTTCTCACATATCTACACATTTCATCTTTATATTTACCAGTCTTCTCAATTTGATTTTACTATTTCTCTTTTTATTTTTTTTTAACAATAGATGTTAGCAAATCGTAACATTCCTTTTTCTTTGAATTTCAAGATGAGTAGTTTCATGCAGAAAGGTTATTTTTGTGAGCATGTCTGGCAGGGAAATGGGTGTAGCTTGTTTCAATGATTTTTGCATAGAGTATGATATAAAATTATTTTTATATCTCTTGGCTGAAAAAGAATCTTGCAATCTACTGTCCTTGAGAGCTGTTGTCTTAGTATTTTCCTGTATTTATTCTGAAAATGCAATAAATTCAAACAGATGTAAAATAATCCAGTTTATTTCACTGGATCCTCTCTTGCTTATACCAGACTATTAGCTTTTACCTACTACTTAACATCAAATGGTGACACAGCACTTAAAAGAAAAAATTATTTCTTAGAGATGAGGTTGTCTTTTCCTTCCCAGGCTCCATGGGGTACAGCTGCCCTAGAAGCAGGTATCACTGGTTCTGTGTACCTTATCTGTGATCTTCAGATCAGCACAGAAGTTATTCCTCTTTGCTACAATCGCCACAGTTGAAGAAACTCCCCATTTCCATCCATTCTCCTCTGAGCTGTGAAAAGGATCTCCTAGTTCCAGTGTGGCCAGACATCTGTATGTGGTTATGTAAGCACAAAGTATTTGCAGTGAATATTGCAATGTGGGATTGGTGGTGGGTTTTAAAATGTACCCAGGTGCTGAAGCAGGAGGTGTTTGCTACTGCCCATTTAGCAAAGCACTGGCAGGACCCCTGTCGACCTTCTGTGTGTGACAGGGGAGCAGCCCCTGCTGTAAATGAGGATCAGCCTCTTCAATTGTTTTTTCCCTTCTTGCCTTGGTGCTGTATTTGGGAGCATGCATTAAGTTAAATCTTGTACTGGCTCACTCAGCTGGTGCCACTCTGCCTCCCCAGAGCCAGAAGGACAAGCGGACAAGTCGTTTTCTGCTTTATTAAGAGATTTGAAGGTCAGAGCATCAAAATGGTAATTTCAATCAGAGCCAGTCTGGTTGCTCAGCAGACTAGCAGAGCTACTGTAGGTTGCAGATCTTAATGCATGCAGAGACTGTGATCTAATTCTGAGCACTGCTTCTTGGGTCAGATCTGGTTGAGTCAAATTGTGATGCACCAGCCCATCGGGTCGTTCCTGAGAGGCTGCTTCCCACCTAGGTGGCAGCAAATAAAATACAAAGAAGAAAGGAAATGGAGACCTTGCTTTGCTGAAGCACAAATTTCTGCATTAAGGATTAGCACTTAGAAAATAATCCACTGTTCCCTTTAGTGTAATCTCAGCAGACATACTAAATTCAGTGTCAAAGCCTTTGCAGGTCCTGTCAAGCACCCGACATAGGCACTCCTTGCAAATGGATGGGAGTAGAAGGCAGGGACTGGAAGAAAGAGAATAGATTAATTTCTTATTGTCTCTCAATTAATCCTTGTAGTGCCAAATGGCATAATGTTGACTACAACAGGACATTGTTAGGAAGTCACAGTTTTATCCAAAAAGTAGAGAGGGATTGCAATGGCTTGTTTTCAGGTGTAAATATAACACTTTTTCCTGACAGTATAATAACTAATGAGGATTTGTAGGCCCTTGAAGGAATAGCAGTATTTTTTAAACAAATATACATGAGTTTTTAGACCCTCACTACAACCCTTCCCAGATGCCTAGGTCTGTGCTCAGCCCCAGCACACAAACAATAGCAGAAACAGCAATTATATAGCAACTGTGAATAATACTTTTCAGACACCTTGGGTACTGTATTAGGAGAAAAAAAAAAAAAACAACAAAACCCAAGCAAACAAATTAGGAAAATAAAAGTATAGCACAGCACTCAATCACATAGTTGTCTCATTTAAATCAGTGGGTTGATTCATTTTTGTGTAATTATGCATGTTTTTAAGACATGCTTGGTATGTCATGAGACTGTGTAATTTCATAATTGCAGCTATTCATTTCCCTTGTGTTTGCCCTACCCTTTGGAGGAAGGAATGCTCCTATTTTACTGATCATGGGCAGCTGGTGTACAAGGTGCAGGAGCTGGTAAGCACCACAATAGGATGCACAGCCACAGAGTCTTAGTTGAAAGATAACTACTTATTGCTGAAGAGATGGTAAATTACAGAAGTTGCCTGACTCCAGTGATACTACAGCAACCCTGCAGTAGACAATGAAAGTGGCAGAGTAAGTGGTTTCTGCCACCTTCTCTATACTCTGCAAAAGCTGAAACTAGTGGAAGCCAGAGCAGGTAGGCATAATTACAAATGGGGGAGCTCTGGCGAAGATGGAGTGCAGGTGGTGGGAAAACAGTAGTAAAATGATGTGTTTTATGTTACTGGTGTCCCGTCTTTTATTTACTTTAGTCTGCTGGCAGGATGTTTGTCTGTAAACATTACCACAAAACACTTAAACAGGAATAAAAGTAACTTTTATTGAAGGAATTTAAAAGTAGTCTCTGGAAAACATGCAAGAAACACCATGTGGACTCCACATCTTCTTCAAAGTAGAGTGAACACAGCAGGGATCTGCTACTGTCATCAAAACCAAATCAAAATGGCATCGTTTAATATTTATATAATTGAAAGTATAAATCCAGTTTGCTGCCTGAAAGAAGGTCTCATGACAGCAGAAAACTCATCTTCTCAATCTTGTAATAACATCAAATTAATCCTGTAGTTTTGGCATAAACCAGCACCATCAGGAAAAGAGGGCTTACCACATATTGCAAAATACAACTTTCCATTCTTTAAACTAATTAGAGAAGCAGCCAGTAGCACCACTATGGTTCTGTCAGCATTTCCACAATAAAACTCCCTTTTCAGGGCTTTATAACTTGGCTGTAAAAAATTAGCTTCAGGCTGAAGCTTGGCATACTGTGGTTCACCCCAGCAGCAAATCAAGCTGTGCATGTGGTTATGTGTGTGGTTTGTTGATTGTTTCCTAAATACAAATTTTAATTAAAATTAATTTTGCCACTTCTTGGAAGACAATGATAAAATAAACAAAATTTTAAATAAACAAAGTTACGTTATTTGGCAGGCTCTTGCACCAAATTGTTGAAAGTATGGAAGTTTGAGGTGAAAACAGTACAGCCTTGTGATGCTTTTTTGTTTGAAATTAAATCATCAAGGGAAGTTTGAAAGCAGGTTATTGCACTTGCATGATGAACTTATTTCACAGGGTGTGACTGACTGCATGAAAGCCACCAAGCAGCTTTGACAGAAGAATTCCCCACGAAAGCAATTCACATGAGGGCATGTAGTCCCTGAAGCCCTTGGAACAGCTGTGCCAAAGGGAGGATCCATGCCCCCTGAGTTGCAGGACTGTCCAGTCCACAAAATACTCATGTGGAGCAGCCATCAGTGCCCTTCTCCATTTTGCATGTAGCAGTGACAATGTCAGCCTTCCCCAGAGATCACAGTGAGTCATCTCCTCCAGTTGTGGGTGGCAAACTGCTGTTTGTTGAATTTCCATATTATGGATGATCTCAGTGCATTATTAGTTCATAAGTGTTCACATAACTCGTTATATTCACACATTTTGCAGTGAGCTGACTAGCATAAATAATCTTGACTGTAAATGCCTCGGTTTCAGCTTCACTGGGATCTGTAAGAATGCCCAAGAATTCCATGCACCTGGAAACACTGCAGCATGAACAGAGAAGTGGAAATATTTGAAAGCAAACCAGAAAGACTGGCAAGAGGAGCAAAACTGGCTAATTCTTTTTTCAGGGGAGTTTCTTCATTTTTATACAGTTGCATGTCTTGTTATTTTTCATCAGCATTTTTAAGAGTTAATAATAGTTGATTGTTAAATAAAAATAGGTAAAATATGCAAGCCTTGGAAGCTAAATTTGCTTCTTTCAAAGAAGCAAAGAGAAAGACTCTAAAAACACATAAGAGATAGAGAATGTCATCAATATGCAGTAACATGCTCTCCAAATCATTCTTCAATATAAGTGTCACGAAGAAAACTAACAATCCACATCCAGTATTCCTCGATCAATGAACAGTTGAAGATGAAAATTAATATTATAGAGTAGAATAACCAATTATAAGCCAATTCAAAAGTCTATTCATCACAGACTCATTTTTGCAATGGGTGGATGAGACTTGAAAGGGAGAGAGAAAGTAAGTGAGTAAGCGGCACTGAGCCAACTCACCAGCTTCCCAAGAACAGAGCTTTGTCTCTTCCCCAAAACAGGGTTAATGGCTGATGAACAGTGAAATATTTGGGCTCAGCCCATCTCCCCAGCTACAAACAGTCAGTTAAGAGTCACCTCTCATGCAGAGGTACTCTCAGGTTTACTATTAGATCAACAAAATTTTGTTCCAGCTTTAATTTTCTCCCAGAGTAGCTGCCAGGATATCCTTGAACACATAAACCCAATTAAGCCAAGCTAAACTGATCATTAGGCTTTCAAGTATGTGTCTGCTGAAATTTTATAAGGCTGTAGTCTGCTTAAAGTTTCACCTCCTGCAGACACTCGCAGTTGACCCTGGGAGTCCACTGAAACAACAGACAGAGGCTCCTAAATTTCTGGGGCTTTTTGAGTTGTCTCAGAATTAGAGAGGCTGCCCAGATAACTGTGACCCACAGCAGAATTGCTCCAAATTTCTTTTTTACTCCTTTACTCCTTCCAGCTGCTGAGGTGGCACCCACTCAGAATAGCTGGTGTGACTCTGACCTGATCTACGCCTCTGAGCAACCCAAGAGTGTCCAAGGGGAAAAGCACATGAAGCTGATATAGGAGACCTGTATGTGCTTCTTGAGGCACTATTTGTCACCTTATGGGCTGGTTTAAATTTTCTGATTCATTCTCCCGTTGCAAAAATGATCATGATCAGGTTGTGTGACCATGGAGATTTCATTCAGCAAGCACTAGTACCCAGTGGAAAATAAACAAAACTTAGTGCTTAGTGTCCCCCTTCACCTCCCCACCCCAGTTCCAAGCTTTTACAGGAAACTCACCTTCACACCAACCCCTCTAGTTCTCCAGAATGTGCTGGCCAAGTAACCAATAACAGCAAATAAACTGAATTTGTTGAATGAAGAGGGTATGCATGGCTCCCTAATTCTGCTGCTTTCCACCGACCTTACTCAGTCAGTTTTGTGACCATGTTGTCAGAAGCCAGTTTCACTGACCCAAGCTAAGAAATCAACATCAGTTCTGCTCATCTGAGCTTTGTTTTCTTGCAAGGTTAGTTAATACTTAAATAGACTGCAGGGCTAGGTGAGCAGATGTATCAGGGAACACCAAGAGGGACTTTATAAATAGCCACGGGCCGACCCCAAGGCCACATCCAGTCTCTGTCCATTCTCATGTTCACTTTTCCCTGTCTTATTAGACATTGTGGGCATCGGCTCTCTCAAGTGCTGCGTTTTTCATCCTTTAGTAGATCTTCTGTGGTAGTAAGTATCTCACATATAGTTTTGCTTAAGAGGTGTTTGCTCCCTTTGATTCTCTTTTGGGAGTACTCAACAGCTATCTGGCTTAAGTCCTGTTTTCTTAAATTTGGGAATGTGCTGACTAAACTACACGATGAGCCAAATGCAGTCAAAAACATGTAAGAACTTTATTTAACATATCCAATCAGGAAAAAAAAAAGATTTTTACATACAAAAATTCATGTATTATAATAGAGGAACATAATAATGTAATCTTTCGTGGATCAGTAGGACTTTTGGGTCATCAATATCCATGCTATTTGTGCTGTCATTGCCTAGGACTGTATGGCTTCTACAGCTTCATGTGCTGAATAAGCAATTCCCAATATTTAAAGATATCCTTTGCCTGTTTGGAATCCCTCTGCTTGTTCTATTTTTTTCTGAAAGGCACTGTCTGGCTGCTTTTTCCCAGCAGCTTTGATTTCTGTATTTTTAAAGGAATCTCCTCTACGATTTCTGCAACATTGCATACAACCCAACTGAATGGGAATCCGAGGTCTCCTGCCGGTGACTGCTGGGGACACAGGAGGGTGAAGGAAGACAAAACTCCAGCTGGATCTTGCATAATTCCAGCTGCTGAAAGAAATATGTACAGAGGGCTGGAATCAGAGGTGGGGTAAGAGGTAAGTCAGGGCAAGTACCTGTACCATAACTAGTCTGAATTAAACAATCAAAACTAAAGATGGATTCAGATACAATGAAAAGGGAAATACAGCAAATGATAGTAAAAATACATATTCCTATTGCTTTTTGACTTTCAATTATCAGAAAACGTGTACCTCAGGTTGAACCTGACCAACCTGATATATCCTGGGGGGTTACATTATAATTTCTGTTACTGCCTGTGACTGGTCATGAACCATGGCAGGGGTTGAAAAAACAGGAAGGGTGGTAGTTTTTCAAATGTATATTTTTGTATTTAAAAAACCCCAAAACATAAAGATCTAAAAAACATAAGTCTAAAATTTAAAAATAATTTAAAATAACTGTATGGAGGTCATATTTGTAAGTAGTATGACTGTAGTTAATAATAATGCCTATAGTATTACACTTAGCTGTTATTTCCTTGACTTCCTTCCTTAAACTAAAACCAACTTCGTGGTTTGTACCATTCTGGCAGCCAACAGGAAAGAGCAGTGAATATCCCATCACAGTATTGGCATTTACTGCCTTTGCTGAAACCCTGCATGATGGTACTGTACTGGTTGCATCGTCCAGAGGGCCGTCACAAGTTTCCCTTCTCTGTCTGTGTTCTCCAAACACTCCCAGGTCACGCTGGCAGGGAACAGTGACTTCCAGGGAAATCAGAATGTTGCACTAGTGATGAATTTGGTCCTTTGTAAAAAGAGACTGAAACCCTTCTTTTCCCTCTCTCCAGCAGGAAATTCTTCTTTCCAATCCAATGATTCATACAAATCTTTTCATCTTTTTGTGTGAAGCTCTCAGTCTCACAATGAAGAACAAAAGCTAAATCCTACAAAACCACATAAGGGAGATGCCAGTTATGATTAGGCTAAATTTAACACAGTCTCCCATGTATGTTAATGTTGTATGTACATCATGCACGCAGCTAAAGGAGTAGATAGAAAAATAGGCTGGGAAATGGAAGAAAATGAAGTTCATAGCAAAGATTGTTTCCGCAAAGAGAAAGATTGGGAATTGCTTCTTTCTTTTACCCTTTTAGATTTGCCCTCCCCAACTGTATCTGACAACTTTCTGCTCTCACTCTTTCACTTATCAGCTTGCTTTTGTTACCTTGTTCGTAGGAAAAGAAAGCAAGCAGACAAGACTGGAAAGCAGTTAGATGAGTATCTGGCAGTGTTTCATGAGAAGCATATCCTAGAGAGCAACAACAATCTAGAGAAGGTTCAACTTTTCTTTGTGCTTGTTTCAAGGACAGTTTGGTGGTTCCATACTTCCCAGGTAAGCTTTGCAGTTTATGCATAAATGTAAACTTCCTCCCCTGGGTATCATCCCACAAAGAAACAAATAATAGTGGAAAAAATTTGAGGGAGACACTTGTAAATTATAAAAATCATATGCATCAGTGACATGTTTTATATAAAGATTTTTGAAGCAGCCTTTTTACTCTCACGTGTGAGAAAGGCAAAATGCTTTTTCTCCTAACTAGTAACTATACAGATAGTTATGCTGGAATGGGGAGGGACAAACAAACCTAACGATGACAGATCTGTACAGAAAGCTGTTAGTATGCCAGATCTTATTACAGAGCAGTGGGAGGCCTTGTACGCTACGTATCAGCTCTACAGGGACCTCCATATTTAAAATGATGAAAAAAATGTGATTTGAAAAACCCCTCATGGGCAGCCTTCAAAGGCACAGACAGGTTCTGACTGGATTAACATTTATTGACTGTTTAAGCCTGCTTTTTTGCTTCAGGACAGAGATACACGGGTTTAATTGCAGAGGCTGTTCTGCCAACTGATCACTAGAGTGGCAACCAAAGCTTTACTAATCGGTCCTTCATTAAAGAAAAGTCTCTATTACAAAACAAATTAAGCATGCTCTGATCCCAACCCACAGGTCCAATGGCATTACAGCAAAGTTTAGGCTGCTAGAGCACTGAAAAACTTATTAAGGTTTAGCGCTGAGATAGCACTTTTGTATTGATTTTACAATACACAGGTATTATGATTTATGGAGTGCTAGTGTCACTCTAACAAGCTGAAGGACACACAATATCATCTCCAACATCATTAAAATTCAGAAGCCTCTAGAACTAACTCATCAACCACTGTGCATTGTCACAGGCTATAGAGCTGTATTCCAGTTGGAAAATGCCATGAGTTTCCCGGATAGTTGTCTTCCAGAATAATTAAATTTAGAAAAAAAGAGTTTGAGGGGAAGAGAGAGAATTCAAACCCTGTATATGTTTTAAAAATATGTAGTTCTGTAGCAGCAGGCACTGTTCTTTACTATTGCCTGTTCGAACCGGGATGCTCCGGCTTCAGCTGCCCGCTCAAGGCGCCGCAGAGCGCCACGGCTCCTTGGGGGACGCAAACCCAACGGGGACAGCTGGCCGCTGTTCTGCCTTGATGTGTATCCCGAACGCTTCATTTTCCCGAAGTTTGGGTGCGCATCGCATCCCAGCCCTCTCGCCCAGGCGGCCGCTCTCGCCCTTTTCACGGAAAAGCCAAAACCCGGCGGTTCCGCATAGCGCTCCTTTCCGCCCGAAGTAAACAGAACGCGGCGCCGCCACCCGCAGCCGCTCAGCACCCCCAGCCCGTCACCGCCGGCCCGGCCGCAGCTGCCGCGGGAGCGGGAGCGGGANAGGCGCGATCCCCTCAAGGCGCGATCCCCTCAGGGCGCGATCCTCTCAAGGTGCGATCCCGGCCGGGCTGCCCCTGCCGCGGGCTCCGATCCACCCGGTGAGGCGCTCCCTCCGGCCCCTGCCTGCTGTGCCCCGTTCCTGAGCTCCTAACGCCACCTTCGTGTGCCACAACTGCTGGGGGAAGGCAGAGAAAGCATAATTCTGCTTTTCTTATAGCGATCGCCAAGCTCCCGCGATTTTATAACTGGGATGACAATAGTACCTATAGCATTGAGTGTGCCTGGGCTAGCTGAAGGAATTTGTCTTGGCGAAATCCTGTTTTCCTATGCCACGCGACACTAAGTAGTCGCAGTTTGTAATTATGCCGACAGGAATCCTCAAGCCTGGTTCTCATATGTGCTGCTCTTCATACACCAATGGAGATTGGCATTTACATCAGTGCTACCAAATCACTTAAAAAGGGGGCACAGGAACAACAGTATGAACCACCTGCCTATAAAAGCCATTTGTTTTTAATGAGGCAGTGTACGGTGCCAGGTATCATATTATAAACATTTCCATTCTTTTACTCAGTGATTACTGGGTACATGTTATTTCCTACCTCAATTCATGAAAAATGTTATATTCCTATTATATTTGCTATATGGCTATAATCAAGTATGGAAACATACATTCTACCACCACTTTTGTGTGCAGCTCCCCTTACAAGCAGTGTGAACATTTCATGGGAAAGGACTTCAAAGTCAGGCAATTGTGTAGCTAAACGTATTAGAAAGCAGCCTTTTCTGAAGAGTTCCAAGGTTTTAAATTGACAGTCTCGAGACAAGCCTCATGTTTCTGTTTGGCATATACTTACTATTTTTTTTTCTTCCAAATTCTGAAATATCTAAATATTTTTATCTTTGAGTATGCTTGAAAATGTCATTTAAAGTTCTGAAATACTTTCCTAAATTATTTTTTTTACTAACATTAAACTGGAGCTTATTGATCACTGTAATCTTTAATTATCCCTAGAGATCTTCAGATTTACGTCTTACACCTATGTAGGTCTTATTTCAATTGGGTAAGTCTCTTGATCTCAAATTTCAGAAGTATCATCAGCACAAACAAATCAGGATCAGCCCATAATACGTGAGTAACAAATGTAAATGACTGAATGAAAACCCATACAAAAGTATATATTAGCATTTCTATCTGCTGAGAATTCAGTACCTTCCTCTTTTGGATCCCTTACAAATCTATTAAGACTCAAGCAGTTCTGCAAAATGATACTCCAGTATGTACAGCTGAGTAACAGCTAAAAGAATAAAATATTTTAAGTCTTCTTAAAATTATTATAATGTATAGATCAAAGATTAGACATTTCCAAAACTTGTGTAAATATGTATTAGACAAAGACACATTAGAGTGGTAGAAGTTGTTTCTATTTTTGTTGCTTATATTTTTAAGAGCATATTATTTCTAAGGAAGGAAGAAAAGGCTTTTCTTTCCAGTATAGCCAAAGATGCCTGATTGCAAAATTCAATCAGTCCTAAAATTAAAATTAGGAGGCTGGATCAGCATGAAAGCAATTGTGTTATAAGTCAGTGTTAAGATGTTATTGATAGAAAAGCTAATGCAATACATTTTCTTCTGTCACACGTTTCTAGCCCAAAGCAATTTGCCAACCAGCAAACCACCTCAGCATAAACACTGGGGAGCCCCCGCTGGGTCCTGGAAATCCCGCTTGTCTGCAAGTGCACAATATACAAGGCAAATCTCCATAAAGCTCAGTGCCACAGTTGAATACAAACACTCCTCAGGTCCTGCTGTGACTTGGCATACCCCACTGGACAGCTGGAAACTGAGAGGAAAGGAGCTGCTGCCAATAACGGGTTACAGGGGATTGTCGGTGCAAAGTTTCCTGGAAACAGGCAGTGACTGACATTATTATTTTGTTGGAGGATACTGATGTGATATCTAAGATATATGCAATGATACACGGTTGCATTTGATAAATATTTGATAGGATAAACAGCAAAACACCACCTCTTTGATATGATCCATGTGCCTTGGCTAGGAATTAAACCCTGAGAAAAACAAACAGAATTTGTCCCAACCTTACATTTTACCCAACATAATTCTGGATAACAGATATTGCCCTAAATGTCATTTTATTATGTGTATCAAAAAGATTTAGTGTGCTGAGGGTCATGAATGTGTATCTAACACCTCTGCAGCTGCAGTTTACTGTAGATAGATTACATACAGTCACTCTTTCATTTTTTTCCTTGGAACCACTTGCAATGAATTGCTACCGGCGATCATTAAAAAAAGATTGCTCTTTTTATGTAGCTTGAATATATGAAATGCTACTTATCTGCATTCTGATGTGAAGAATGCTTCAAAGAAAATTCAAATATGTAAATGAAACAGCTAAACTAGGGATTGGCATACACAATCATCATTAGTCTAATGTAATATAATCTTTAATGTAAAGAAGCTACATTTTCTAAACCTGAAAAAAGCCCAGCATTCTCTATGTGTTATAATAAATTAATTCAATAAAAACAGGTACACTTATCCTGTAAAGAAGCTTATTAAGCAGACTGCTAGTGCTGCAAAATTCTGCATACAGTAAACAATACTTTTTTGTTAGAATAATGACTTACAGTTTATTCTTTTATACTGTGTAGCACTTGGGGACCACATCCATTTACCAAAATAATACCAAATTAGTACTGCAAATATTGAAATCAGACCTTTCAGACTAACCAGTGGCCTAATTTTCTCTTCAATCTGCTCTTAATCTCAATTCATCAATAACACTGCCTTATTATAGGACTTTGACAGTGAGCTAGAGCTTTTGATAAATTATACATCTCAAGCCAGATTTAAAATTTGAAGCTCAAGTGCTAATTATCTGTACAGGCCTAGTTAATAACGAGATTTCTTGTTAAGTATCTGATCACAGCATGGGCATCATTTGTCAAGAACCTCAAGTCTACCTTGGAGACTAGCTCTTCGAATTCTCCCTTGCCTACCATATGTAAAATTGGGATCTTTGTTTCTATAATAACCTTTTATTAGGAAGCTGACATAATGATTAAGTTCGCTGTAGACACATACAATGAGTTAGACAATTACCCTTGCTGCTTTAAACTACTCAGGCTCCTAGCAAGACAAAATAATTAATATTGAATTTTAATTTGATGTGTTCCACATTTAAACCCCAATTTGCAAAGTACACCTGGAAGGCTGCCGCTGTTTCTTTGCAGTTTGTGCTGATGAAATAAAAGCTCCTGCAGTTTGAATGTAAAAGCACAGAAGGCATGATGCACCACAATCACTTCTCAGTGGAGCAAAGAATTTTCAAGCATTAATGGGAAAGGTAATTACCTAGGTCTAACTTTATAGCCTTTTCTCTAATGAAACTATAATCTCCCAGGCCTACATGGTTTAAGTATTTACATGATTTTAACGATTTCACTGCCATAACAGTTGTCACACATGGTAATTTAAAAACTCAGTGCCTTGAAACAAAGATGCTAATTATATTTCTATATTTTTATTATTGAAGTAAAGCTGGACTGTGTGAAGTGACAGAACCATAATAAAAACAACCATGCTCTGTGGTGCCTAAGTGGAAGGGGGTGGGGGGACGCATTTGTTTGCTGAAAAAAGGCGCCTAAGAGCCTTCCCGACTGTACCTGTTAACTGCTCAGCAACTTAGTTCCCCTGAGCTTTGGCTGTGGGGCAGAGCACACCCTGTGCTCTGAGGACCTTCAGTCTCTCAGGCTTCAGGCAAAACTCCCATCATGCCAACTTGGGTAGTCCTTTCCTTATTAAAATACAAATGTTTCTCAGCTGTAATCACCTAAAGACATACCCCATTCAGACAGTACTGGCCTTGTAAGGAGGAGTCCTGGAGCCCTTCCCCTACACAAGCCCAGTGCTCCCATGCTAGCATTAGGCAGTCCTGATGGCAAGCACTTCCTCCCACATATAGATGAATTGAGCCTGAAACATATGGGGAAATGGGCTCTTTGCCTGAAGGACTGGACAGTGCAGCTATTTGCAGGGTGTAACCTGTAATGTGGTTCCAGTTTTTCAGAATGGTGCCTGGAGTGTCTGCTGGGGTGGGATGAGGCTCCCACCCAGCTCACATCATGCTGCTGTTCCCAGCCTTTGCAGTCCCCTCTACATCCCTCTCTGGCCTCTGCTCTTACTGTGCTGTGTGGCTTGGCTGTCACCTCACCTCTGTGTCAGATCCATAGGCAGGCAGGGGAGTAACAGCATTAGGCAAGTCAGCTTTCCCAATGATCTCAGCTCCGGGGCTGGAACCCCTGCCTTTACTCAGCTCTAGCAAGGCTGGACGACTTCCTCCAGCCTTAGCTTTTGTCTGTGTTTGAGAACCTCACACCTTTAAACAAGCTGAAGTCATTGCTGCTACAATTTCCAGGACAATCTAATTTGATGCTCATTGTCATGGCACTGCTTTATTTTCCAAACCTGCTCACATTTCCTAGCTGTGGGCCTCAGGTGCAAAGTTTGGATAAATATCAAAATATGAACTTCGCAAAAAGACAGGTGTGGAGATGCCTAATACAGATGCCTTCTGATTATTTTTATTATTATCAGCTCGTGACACAAAATGACACAAAGTGAGACACTTAAACAGAAAAATCAAAAGCCACTTCACTGATAGGAAGGTAACTCTCAATACCATTTAGAGTGTCAGTGGGAAGCCAGAATTTCCATTTTATAGAAATTTCAGCTATTCCACTTTTTTTCAGTTCTTTACTGGAATGAGAAGGCAAAAAATAAAGATTAATTAAGATTATTTTTCTGGCTGATTGGAAGCTACTGGTCTTCAAAAGTCAAGACTGTAAGTAGTGTCTGCTTATAAATTTAAGTGAAAGATACTGTAAGAAGACATCTGAACAATCTCAGAGAGGTAAGCTCTGCAAACCCCTGGGGAGTATTGGGCCTGAAAGATGAAACCATGGACAAACAACCATGAACAATTTAATATGGTCACCAAACACTGATTTCTGCTTTGGCCCCTGTAACAACTGTGTTGTTGTAAGAAAGATCAGACAAGAACCTTGGATGAAACAGTGTGGATCCTCTTAGTCTGGGGGAAAAATGTCGTTAGTTAATCTGGCACCAAAGCAAGAAGCAAAGGAGCTGCCAGGCTGGGAAGCAACAAGAACATAGTGCTGGACTGTGGTTTTCTATTTTTTTCTTGAGGAAAATAAAGAATGGTAATCATCTTCTCTGCCTTAGCTCAAGGGGGACACTGTAGACCAGGAGGGAGATCATATGGCATAACAATGTGTGATGACAGCAGCTAAAAGCTTCTTTTGACATGTTTCCAGCTCATAAACTGGGCTATATTGTTCAGGGGAAAAGACCTATTAGTCTTCTCATCTCAGCATTTTGAAGGAATACACCAGGACGCTGGATACTGAGGAAGAAGCTTTGTACTCCAGTTTTAAGGATATCAACACCGGGAATATCAAATGCTTTATCTGTTTCAACACTAGATGAGATTTTATGTTATAGGATTTCTTTTTCATTTGAAAGCATAGATTTACAGAAACAGGCAGATGTTAGAAAAGATGAAATAAGAAGGTGCATGATTAAGACTGTAAAAAATGACAGACATCTTTTTTCAGCTACTCCAGTGTAGCCACTCACTAGCAAGGTTGCCTAATTAGCGTCCACCTCTTACCCCGGGGAGGAGAAGCTCTGAGAGTTGCTGCTTTCCTGCTCTTCCTCTCCAATGTGACAAACAAAGGCAGCCAAAGCAGCTGCTCTGAGCCACTGGCTCCTTCAAGGTGAGAACAGAGTGAATGCCTTCTACTGCTTGCTTATTCCTAGTTTGCATATAATGTAGTTTATATTTTATAACATATGTAATTTTCTCCTTTGTCTCTGGAACATCTCAATTACCATTGCTACTGAGTATTTTAAGGTATAGATCTAAGTGTTTTGAAGAGGCTTTGGAAGCCTTATGTTTTATGGTATAAGAAATATGAAAACTTCTTAGTAGATTGATGACCATTTCTTTCTAATAGTTTTATAGAAAATAGGAAAATATTATTCTACTACTAATGAATTTCTGAACAGGTTATTCAGATTAGGAAATTCCTAACAAAAATTTCTCATTAGTTTTAGAAGGAGGTCCTTTCAGGGTTCCCATCACAATTAAAAATAACTTTGCAGGACAGATCTTGCTGAACTGACAGTCAAACCATGAATTTTTAGGTATGTAAAAGTGATGAAATACTTAAGATGTTTGATGTATTACTCAATATGTTAGATGTAATACAACACTAGGATAAAGTTTGTTTTAACTATATGATAAAACCTTAAAATTTGAAAACAATTTGCAGCAATATAGAAAATTCATAAATATTTAAAAATGCACACAGGCAACACAAATCAGACATCCTCTTTTTAATTTAGACATGTATTGGATTTTTTAGACATCATATTACCATGCACTAAAGCAGCCCAAATGACTTATCAAAAATACTGCCAATGAAAAAAACAAGTTTGTCACTTTGCTGGTGGTCTTAGCAGATAAAGCAAAATTGCCACTATACATCATCCTTAAAATAAAGACAATATCAAAGGGGAAGCTGCCAGAAGGTGCCATTTTCAGATGTCAAGATAAGGGATGGACGTCTGAATTAATGCAGGACTTGTTGCATGTTTTCTGTAACAGACAACCTGGTGCCCTGCTAAAGCAGACAGTGATGCTTGTGCTCGGATGCATTTCTAGGGTGTATAACTGAAGGAACCTAAAAGAACCTTAAGAAAACAGATACTAGTCACGTTATTCCTGGAAGCAACAGCTATAGATTCTTAATGGTGCTGTAAGCAATCCTTTTAAAGCTGTATGGAGAAAAAATGCAGAGATTGAATTCTGGGGGTGACAATCCCTTGGAAAAATCCATTAACCCTAAGGGTATAAATTGAGAAGCCACCTTTGGCCCTCTTGGAACAAGGCCTTCTAGGAAAGAATAACTGGTGTCTATGTTGTGCACAGACTGTGTAAATGCTGTGTATCAGATACCAAGGGTGGGAATCTTGGTGCCATTAGCAGAACAGCTGGGTTCGCGGGCATTGCAAAAAGCAATGGCAATATGGACAGTAATGTAAGAACTGTAGTGATCCTTGGGATGGGTGTGTTTCCTTGGCAGAACAAGTGCCCACTAGGGCTGAGGCGGGTTTCTGCACATTAGGCAGCATAGGTTTGGAGGGGTTTTTGCTCTATGAGATATAATTGTGACAAGTGTCAGGATTACCAGGAGTGGTTGTCTACAAAGCTACCACTGCTCTTGGAAGTAAGGAGAAGACCTTTGTGGAACCTGCAATATAGACTTAGGTTTACCTGGGCTTGCATATAACATCCTTCTGAGCCTTTCTGGATGTGACTAGTTCTTGAGTTTGCTGGACTTAAATACATTAACCAAGATAATCTAAAACCTCAGCTGTGTTTAAGGGTAGATTTGCACCTGTTATGGAGTTCTGAAAATGGATGGAGATTAATCAATTTCATTTTGATGAGAAAATGTGCTTCTCTGAGTGCCTGAGAAATTAGAACCAATATTATTTTGGTCATGAACTTTCAAAAGAAGTTACTGTCCAACAACCTAAAGCTTCTTGAATGTGTCATTCTTAAACCAAAGAGTCTGCCTGTGCCCCTTTGCATCCCTATGTCTCTACTTATATTTTCAAGCTGTTGAGCTTTCTTTTGCTACCAGAATTGTATTTCTGGCACAAACCTGATGCCAGCTGGTCCCCTTCACTGGAGCATTCTCATGGCAGAGCTATAAGAACATGGAGTCTCACTAAGTTCTCAGTTTACCTCACCTTATTTAGAGATGTGGGACCCTGGAGCTCAGAGCTGCAGAACCATCAGGAACAGGACGGTCACATGCTATAACTGTAAGATCAGTCCTGTGACACTCCTGCCAACGTTAAGGCTGTTATTTCCATAAAGCCATTATATGTTTTTAAAAAATTAAAATGCAAAGAATTACAATCTCTTCACTAACATGAGTGTAAATCTTCAAAACTCCTCAGATATTGGGAGCTGTGGCTGAGTTTGTCTGTACTGAGAGAACTGAAAGCAGAATTTAAATGTTAGTCATATTCCTTCACCTGTAACCGTGCTTGAATTGGCCCTAGAGTTGGCTTCGAGAAAAGAGTGTTGTAGTGTTAAATATATTTAACTGCTAAATCTTTGAATTTTCACCGGTCATGTACAAAGCCAGAGTAATAGCTGAATTACATTTCTACTGCCTTACACTCTTCACAAATGAAAGCTGGTGAGATGGCTTGCTAACTCATGCAGTAATTAATCTTCAAGAGGGTAGAAGTACAGTGTTAAATTGGAGCTCAGGTTACAGAGATGAAATCAAATGAACAAGTTCAGTATCTCTAACATCTTACCACTTATTCCACAAACTGTCTAAGTACATCAAGAGATTTAATTAATTCTGAGATTCTCTGATCAGTTGCAGGAAAAAAGACAAAACACAGAATATGGCAAAAGAGTTTTAATCAGACTGACCTTGTGTGTGGCAAGAATTATCAGTGTTATCAGAATTATCAGTGTACCCTGTATACATGCTGATGATACACTGTCTCTGCATCAGACTGTGCTGAGATTCAGACCTTCACCACGAGTTCCAGTACTCAGAAAGGCATTTGGAAGAATCTGAGAAGACCTTAACTGATCAATTTGTCAAGTAAAAAGTGTTCGCTGTGAAAGTTTAAATATAAACCAAGTTTCTTACAAAATGCAAGGCACTCCCAGGAAATACAAGCTCTTTTTGCAGATTAACTAAAGTTTTTGTGCTGGCCACCCTCTTCCCCAGTATAAACCCTGTAAAAATCATGCCCTGCAGACAGCTCACATTCCTCTGTGGAGGAATGAGTGAATCTTGAAACTGCCGCAGGTGGGAAGGAAGGACCTCCTCCCCACCACGGTATCTGACTAGACAGAAAGATTTGCCCTGTCCATGGCCAAGAGCTCAGCAGAGAGGGGGGTCACCCAGGGTCTGTGTCTGTCCTGTCCTGGGGGAAGCTGCTTGAGCACCATGTGAGAAGCAGATCAAGCCTGGCTTGGGAAGCACCTTCAGGTTCTGGTCTAATTACCTGCTTTTTTGACTTCTGCAAGCATTCTGGAAGCATTTTTTTTTTGAGATGTGGCAGGTTCAGAGAGAAATCATAGTGTGCTGGGGAGTTGAAGTGGGGCATGGCTTATTTAATTCTCTTTTTGCCACATAACAGCTGGGCTTTGTATTCCAGCTAATTTAGGTAGGAAGCTTGTTTTTTATTTCATTAACTTGCAGCATGAATGTCACCAACCATAGTTGATAGCAGTGGCCACTGCCAGAAAGTCACCACGACTTTTATGTTTGTAGGTTCACATTACTCCTTATTATGCCTGTAAAGCACATAGCAGTGGATCGACACTATTTATTCTAGAACAGGAACTACTCAATGCTCAATTATGTTAAAAATGCAGAAGTGAAAAAAACTGATCTTGCCTCCATCTCTCCAACAGCTGCCATCACTGGGGAAGAAGTAACCTCAGAGCCTGTGACAGTGTTTTCTGATGAGCTATTGGCACATTAGAGACCTACACGTTCACCTGGCAAGGAGCACACCTGTTCAGTCAGCCCATGTGCATGATAACATATGATAATCGTGCATCAGTGCTTCTGGAGACTCTGTCATTGCACCCAGACTGCTGAGAGATCCTTCCATCTGTAATGCCAAGGTGAGGTCCTACACACAGAATAATGTTGGAGTTTGCTTGTTACTCTTTTCACATACTCGTTTTGGTAAGGAGGGTTGACAATGTCATAATGCAAATTCTCAAGGGTCTTTTGATTTCAGAAGAGCTTCAGCAATCTACAGGAGCTGAGAATTTGGCCAGATTTCTCCATCATGTTGGTTGTTTAAGGACTATGCAGAGTAATGTTTTTTCTTTAGAGGCTGAGAAGTTCAGTCTTCTGAAGAAACTGTGGACTACCATTAGTAGTGGGTTCATTTGTTCTCTGCTGGACACTGTCAGCCAGCAGGGGTTTAGGCTGTTGTGCAGCTCCCAGCTCAATTATTTCTCAGGGCTCTTTGTTTAATATAATGGGGTCAAATTCAGACTGTAGGTGGCTGATGATTTCTGTTCCAATTTACAATAGCCTGTCTGCAAGCCCACCTTGAATCCAGTTAATCTCTTTTGTAAAATGAAGTGAAAACTCTGCAAAGCGTTCAGTGTTTTGGTCTGATATTTAGTTATTATAATGTGAGATGCTTAGCAATTTTTCTTGTTCAAAGTGGTTCTGTTATGTTTATACATCTCTGTTGGTAGACAGATTATTTCCCATATTGTAATGCACTGCAATGGGAAATTTTTCTGCAGAAAGATGAAGAAATGGGAACAGGTTGAATACTACCAGTATCTACCATTGACTGTTTTGCAAATCTCAAGTTTACAATTAATCATGTGCTCCTGATCACTGTTAAGAGTGTAATTTCATCTTTAGGAGGCCACAGTACTCTGGCTTGTCAGTATATAGGCATTGTACCTGGCCAACTGGCTTTTTAGAAAAGGTATTAAGTTGCCACCTTAGCTGACTCACAAACACTGAAAAGGACTGTGAGTCTTCACTGCTCCAGCTCAGCCCAAATCTTTAAGGCTGGAACAATACTGCAGGGAGTAGGTGTGATACTTACCCCAGGGATGATGCAGAAAGCTCTGGGAATTCAAGGATCTTTGCAGAATAAACTGCTCCATTTATTTCTGTGTTTTATGGAAGGGCTGAAACAAAAGGTCTCAATCTCACACTGTCTAAACAGAGCAGCAATGAGACTACTTATCATCTTCTGGATTCAAGCTCTAATCCAGATTGTAACTCAGTGCACAGAGACACAGAGAACACTTGACATTTGATGATTTCTGCAATGAGGCAAATGGGTGACCTTTGGAAAGCTTTAGCAGTGGTGATCCAGAATGCAGGCTACACTCCTGTATCAGGCTATTTCTACCAGGAGGTACAGGGTTTAAGCTGGACCTGATGTAGTGTGTAACAAATCTTCGTTTTGCTGAAACAAATCTAACCGCAGAGAAAATTCATGGCAGATTTTGTGTATAGACCTAGTGATTGACATAACCACCTGCTTGCAAAGGTGGGGTAGGAAGGCTTTGTAGTTTTATGGCATATGGCACCTTTTCCTCTTAAACAAGTGTTTTTTCTATGGCAGTCAAAGCAGTAGAAACAACACTACCACAGAAGCATTTTTGTTTAATCTGAACTAGGTGTCATATTGCCCACTCTATTGCATTCAATCCATGGATGTTTATTTCTTTGATACACATGCAGATCTGAGCACTTGCTATTCTTTGTAGGGCAGGAGAAAGAGGCAGATGTTTTGCTTATATTGCAGTTATCTGGGTTTACTTGTTTACAAATAGAAAGGCTTAATTTTCACAATTGTACCAAGAAACTGCAGCTTAGAGATCCTTTCCAAATGCAGCGGAACAGTTACCAGAGTAAGTGACTTAAAATGTAAACTAAGGTAAGTATAGAATTCTAAATATATTTGACTCTTTGATAAAATAAAGACTAATTTGCTGATTCCACAGTTGGTGGGAAAAGATAGAAAACCAATTCCCCTTTATTTCCTTTTGTAGGTAAACAAATGAACGTTGATTCTCTGCCCACAAGATAAACATTCATTGTGGCAGTAATGGATGCAGCTTGCAAACAAGCAAGGAAGTAACTAGGAAAAAACCTAGAAAGCTTACTTGTTCAGAAGGAAAACTAAAACAGATATTTTATCTTTGAAAGTTATCTCACTATTGAGTAAATAAGATGTCAAAACTAACCGTAGTCCTGGCTCAGCTTCTGTCCAGTTCTTCCTTAGGAACATTAAATAAAAATTTTGAAATACATTAAAGCCTATAAGGACATGAACAGAGAGTAGCAATCTTGGAAAGGCACTGGAGAAGTTTCTAGATGACTCTAGATTTAATATTTCTGTTTTACATGTCTTAATTTCATATCATAATTATTATTCCGTATTTCTACATTTATATTGGCGTTAAAACTTTCAGAATTTTGAAGAAAGAATAAATATTTCCTTTTTCTTTTTCTTTTTTTCATTTTCCTAAATAAGTGTGCTTTTGTTGCCCTTTCACTCCCCTTCAGTTGTGGTTGTTAGTGCATAAGAAGTAGAATATAGCCTTATGAAAAGCTGAGAACCCTGAAGGTAAAAAGCCTGAAAAGTAGAACGTGGTACCGTGAGTAAAAGGTATTGAAGCAATCGTTGAGCTAAGGTTTTAGTGAAGTGTCTCAAAACTGTCAATAAAGCATTGGAAAAAGAATAAGATGAGCAAGAAACTGGCTAAGAGTAGATATTTAGCTGAGTTGAAAGGGAAAGTTCTTGGAGAGAGGACATTGGTTCAAAGGCTGATCAAATATAAAGGGCTGAAAAAAATGTTTTTACAACTACCTTGACACAAAACAGATGTGTTAATTTGCATCACTGCAGATAATGCTAATTTTGAAGGCATTGATGGTTTGGAACATGTCTGGACTATTATATAGTCAGAACTTAGGGAAACAAAAGTTTGAAATAAAACTAAATGCAACATTAAAAACACTCTAGATGTAATCTGGAATTCCATCAGAAACAACAGATGAAGTGAAAGTACCCTTTAACCATTCAGCATGTACAACTTCAAGCCACCAATGCAACAGAGTAGTGAAGATGTAAATGTTCAGGGCTCCCTCCATGTTTCTGCATGTTGTATTTCAGAACGTGGGTGTGTTCCAGCTGTACAAGGTTTGTCTAGCCTACTAATAATAAAGCTGAGGAAGATGTATGATTCCAGCTTTGCATATAGGAAAAAAAAACAACAACAAAAACACAACCAAAATGCAAACAAACAAACAAACAAACAAATAAAAACAGAGAAAAATATTTCATTAAAAATTTTTGGCAAATAGAAACCTAATTTCAGTGGAAATAATTTAAATGGAAATGGACAATTTAAATGGAAAATGAGAGGAAGGTCCATTCAGGTCACCAGAAACCTGAGTTTTAAGGAAAACAGAACGTGTGGAATGTGATTGTTAAGGTGGATCACTTACAAAGACATGATTATTTCTGGTTTCAAAGCCCTCTGAGTGGTGTTTTCTTCATTTGAAAGTTTGGCTTTGGCAAAAACCTTTGGCAGCACCTTCAGTTCTTCTCAGAAATCAAAACTGGCCATTAAACTCAGTAACCAGAAAAGATTGTCAAAACTCTTTTGCCTGCACATTGTATTGATAACTTTCTGCAAACTCACAGTCTTGCAAATGCAGTTCTTGATATCTTGAAATATCAGTTTTACCTTTTGAATCCTCTATTTGCATATCTGTGCAAATAGAGAAAAAAGGTTTT
Source organism: Pycnonotus jocosus (assembly GCA_013400435.1). Classification (NCBI taxonomy): domain Eukaryota; kingdom Metazoa; phylum Chordata; class Aves; order Passeriformes; family Pycnonotidae; genus Pycnonotus; species Pycnonotus jocosus. The sequence goes on from VWYP01016378.1 coordinate 349,998, forward strand.
TCCTGAGTTCTACACTTCAGCATACTTTTCATGAATGTTTAGGCAAACTAACTGCAAGCATGACATGATTGAGGAATAGAGTGCACTGTGGAAGGGATGAGGTGTCACTGTTCCGCTGCTTTATCGATAGATACCCACGGGCTGCCAGACCTTTCCTGCCTGAAGCTGTTCCTGGCAGGCACCCAACAATGGCATGCTGTGGCTGCACACCACTGTTTTCAGACTCAAGAGAGGAAGACATTCCCCTGAGATGTCACATGTTTTCCATAGGTTTTGTTCTAGCTGATTTGCCAGTGGCAATGCTAAACAGCCAGGGCTGCTCTTGATTCTCCAGGGTGACTATGGAGACAGTAGGCTGCACAAGGTGCTTTCAGCTCAGTAAAACCCTCATGCCACATAACTGCTGGGCATCCCCTTAGAGAAATATGCTTGGAAAGATGAACTTTTTTTTCTTTTAAATTGTCAGCCACCTCTGAAGCATTTTGTATGTGTGAGTCACCCTTTAGACACTCGGTGGACATAAACTTCCCAACTGTCAGAAAGTCAGAAAAACTGCTGGACCCTTTGGTACAAAAGATCATCCTCTTAAGGATATTTAATGGCTGGGTAGCAGTCTCCTGTGTGAATGTATCCAAGCAATTATAGCTTAAAGTTGTACTAATCACTCCTAATAGAGATGGACTCTTACCCCTGCTGTGTCCCTCACTGCTCCCAGATGAGAAGTATCCCAACAATTTGGGATTAGTAAAAACACTTGTTATACTATTATCTTCATAACTTTATTAACATCTTTGATTATAGAACAGATGGATGAATGTTAATCATTCTATAATGGCAGATTAAATAGCTTACACTATATCAATCATGTTTAAGTCTTTGCTTAATAAAACAATAATTTAAGTTGGGTCATGGGGTAGTGGTTGAACCCCAGGCCCTCAGATTAGCTGCCGACTTCCTCCATTAAAAGAGTAAACCCATTAGCTGCTTGCAGTTGTACACTTATGCATGTGTACACTGGGCATTAAAATATATGACTCATGCTGTGCTGGTGGATTACACATTCAATTTTGAGATTAAGAATTCCTAGGTTCCTTTTGTGCCTCTCAGAAAGAGTTTTGCCCCCTGAAAAGAGCAGACAGTGAGAAATGGGTCAGCTAGTGACAATGTTGTTATATTTTTACATAAAACTGGTATAAGCATGCAGGCATCAAAAGACTTTATAAAAATGTCTGGTTTGGTTACCATTGGTTCAGAGATACTTAAGAGCCAAATGAGCATATTTGGTGTATGGACTTTGAGATCCAGACAAAAAGAGAGTTATTGAATTCCCATCCTGTCATAATGAGCAGAATATAACTATGAGACTACAGTAAAAACTGCAGGGATTGCTTGCAGTATACTTTTTATCATCTATTTCAGGTTAACTGGTTCACTGTAAAAAAAAGTTCTTGGAGGATTTCTTTTCCCTCTATGCCATTTTTTGCTGTGCTACTTAAACCTTAGGTAACCTTAGACACTCTTCATGACCTCCCCCAGAGTCAGCACTGGTTTGCACTGACTCAGAATCCTGAGTGCAACTTATTAAAGCCCTTTATCTGCTGCTTTTCCAGAAACAGCACATCAAACTTTACTGAAGGTGACAAATCACACCACTGACTGGAGATAATTTATGTGATTCTGTGAACATTGACTGAAATAACCAGTGTAGAGAGGCTTAACAAATCTAATGTGAATAAGGGGTCTTCAATCTTAAATGTAAATTTGAATGCAGTGTGATTACAATGCCAGTCTTCAGCAAGCTTTGGTTTCATGGCTGTGTGCAGAGAACTGACTTGCTCATTTTGGTAAATAAACAGACAATGTGTGACTGTTGCTTGACACTGTTAAAACAGAGCTGCAATAACAAAACTGAAGGCAAAGTGTGTAAATTAAGGATCAGCCACTAATACAGAGTTTGAGAATATAACCTGTGAAAGCTAAAAGCTCAAGAGCATGCTCGGAGGGAAGAGAAACTACTAATTCCTCGTTAAAAGCCCACTTCCTGTGGCATCATTTGGNCTCTAGTTAACTTTGGAAAGCTCACAATAAAAGGTACAATTGCATAGGAGCTCCACAGCTGTATATTAAGTCCTATAATTCTGCAAACTTGGCAAGTTTGCCTATCAGTCTTCCTCAAAACTTTACATACCTACTTAGGATTAAAATTTTATTTGGAGATGTCATTTCACTTTACTGTGAATCAGTACATCAGCTCTTCTATAAGTGCACTCAGTTACTCCCTGAAGAGAGAGAAACTTAGATGTAGTATATATATTTCCTGCTCATTACACTGTAAAAACCCTTGGAGAACTGATACATTGATTAGCACAAGTCAGAAGTGCATCTTTGCCTTGATCAATACATTTGTGTGTTGTGGGCTGGCTAATGGCAAGTGTCAGAGTGCCCACCTGTTTGGAATAATTGCAGGATACAAGCATTAGCCTATTGAAAGAATGCATTTATTGGGCACAAAGAAAAAATTTATGATCTTCAACTATACAGCCTGTGCAATAACAGTGACTGCCAAGTAGAGAAAAGATAGTTCAGCTATATTAAAATAGCAGGTAAATCTGGAGTCTGGGGTTTGCTCCAGGTATTTAAAGACCTGAGCAGAGCATAATGAAGGAACAGATGTACCACTTCAAGCCAGTCTGGTACATGAGTAGCCTCAGAGGAGCATTGGAACACAAAACAAGAAAAGAGACAACTCTGATCAAAAATATATATCCAAAGGCCCAGAAAATAGAGCCTGCTTACAGACTTCCTCTGTATGGATCTTTCAAATTTGGATATGGATATGCTGTAACTGTCATTCATGTCCCTCCCTCAGGGAAGGGTATTTTTTATGCTCTTGTAAATTATTTTATTTCTTAAAATAGATTTTCCAGGTGATCTGAAACACTCTGTGATGCTTTTGAGTCCTCTGATACTTCTGACTGACCATGTTTTCATTTTAAACTCACAAAAAGGAGGAGGAGTTCTCCTCTGTTTTTTGTTTGGATGCTCTACTTTGCAGTAATGAATACAGTTTCAGGTGGGAACTATGCTGACCAGGTGGAGGTAGAACCTGTCATGTGTCTTCTGTATCTCAGCAGTTGTCACAAACTTGCTAGAACCCCATTTTATTGGTGTCTGTGAGTGATGCCTGCCCAGGGAGAAGGCAATCCAGGGACACAGCTCTGCAGCCTGAAAAGGGTACTTGCACCCTCTCAAAAATGCACAGGAAGGTGTGTCCTGCTTGATGTGCACTGGGCATAAAAGTCTATTGCACACAATGTAACTACTGTGGGAATGAGTGCTCCTCCTGTTTAGAGAGTTTGTCTGCTATACTCAACTGCTCATATATGTCTGGACTTACTATGTGAAATTGGAAGTCCACATTGCACTGTAAATGTGACCCTTGTTCAGCCTATAACATGCAATAGAGTCATCCACCATACTACATTTAATTAAGTTTTCTTACTTAATTAAGTCTTCTTACCTTTTACACAACCCCCAAATTTCACTGGGTGGATGATTCCCAAAAAGCAAGACAACTTTTCAGCATGGCTTTTTGTTCTCTTCACCATGTGAGCCCATGCCAGCCTGCTTGGTGTTCACCTTCTGAACTAAGTAAGAAAACATTGCCATAGGGATTTTATAGAGTTACAACTTCTTACTGATAATTTATTAATATTCAAATCCCTTTTGGGATACGTATGTAACAGAAACTTTCGTTACATTAGCTTACCTAATTTTTACACGAAACTCCAATCCCACTGGAAGTTTCCCAAGACCTGGGACAAGTGCTTAATGAAGTAATTATTGCCATAAGTGTTTTTCAGATTTACAGCTGGGTGTTGTCATCGTACTCAGTTTGGAAATTGCCTGTATACTGTATAGGCAGATAGGTAAGCTGAAAAAGGGAGATTAAATCTCAATTAATTCTGGATGCTTCTGTAACATTCTGCTTTGGAAATGCAGAGCACTTTTAGGAAGTCTTTGGAAAGATTGAGGCTGTGTTTAAAGAACTGCTTGAGCATCAGTTGTTTAAGCTACATGACGACTCTGAAGCACAGGTTCATAAGCTTTATTTTCACCAGTGTATACGTGAGGAATACAAAGAAAAAAAGATTACTTACTGAGAGAAGTACATAGCAAAAAAACCCCCAAACCAAACTTGGGGCTTCCTATTCTTGGCACATCCTACCCTTCTTTTACGGATCTTTTTACTCCAACTGCATGTATGTTTAAAATGTTTGAAATATGCATGGCTGCCAAACTTTGTTTAGCAAATAGATTATAGTGCATGTTCTCCAGGATAACTTTGGTCAGGGGTGCAAGTTACCAGTGTTGTTCATGTGTATGGGTTTTCAGGTTGAAGCTAGCTTTTGCTGGACATTTTCTTCCCTGCCATATTCCACATTTACCCTTCATGCAGTGGTACAACTCTCAGTTGCACTACTGCTTCCATTTCCCCTCAGCATGAGGGAAACAACTTGAATCCTGGCTTGCAATCTGTCTCACTAATGCTTAAGCTGGTGTTCACAGCCCTAAGGGCTTGTAGGCAATCTAATTACATTAATTTCATAATTTCAAGTGATGGTATTTTGTAAACATTTTTAATGTATCATCATTAATATGCTAAGGAAAGAAATCTATTTCTGCCAAGAAAGAGGAAATAAATCTTCACTATCTCTTTAGTCCACTAGTTTACTTTTAGAATAGAACACCTTTTCTGAAAAGCTGTTGGAGACATATGCTCCCATTATTATCTCACAGTGATTTATCACTAACTCTAAAATAAACATTATAGCCAACTTGCTCGCTTGCTACTGCCCTTGCTATGCCATTTCAGAATATCTTAAAGACCCAGCATATGAATACTGGTATGGGTTTGTTGGGTTTGGAGTTTTTTTGCCTGCGCTCTGTTTCAGTATTGTTGCCACATGTATTTTTTCAAATTTTATTAAACAAAAGGGAAAGAAACAAACCCAGAATTGCCAGCTGAAATCCTATCTAGAGAAGGCAAACTCACACATAGAAACCAGTGCTGAAATTTTCTTACTGGAACGATGCTCAGTTGAAAATTTTTCATGTACTAGAGGAAAGGGAAAACTCACTAAAATATAAAGTATGCTATATCCTACAGGCAGAGACAATCTTTTCACCCACATATTTGGTGCTGGGTGAGTCTGTGCAACCCTCAATAGCTTGAAACAGGCACAGACCATAGTTTAAGTTGTAATTCTGCTGCCAGCTGCCCAGAATTTCTCCATTTATGAAATCAGCCATCTGTTTTCAATTTCCAGAAACTTATAACAAATAACAAATAACCCTATTTCCAATAGAGTTGAGAAGAAAGTGATTTTTTGTAGCTTACACAAGGCATAAGACAAGTGGAACCTGTAGTTCTCTGCCTTGGCACAAGTTGCCTGCCTCTTGGTTAGCAAATCACAGTTATCTGCATCCACTTCAGAAGAACAACTCTGTTACATTATACATATTTATTTATATTTGAGATAAGAGTCCAGTAATCTTCTCAGTATAAGGGATGTTATTATGCCAGAGCTCGGTAAACCAAGAACAATTAACAGTTCCAAAACAACTTACCTTGAAGTGATATTCAAGAAGAGAGCGTAACAAGGAAGAGGGTGAGGTTGGGGCAAGTTATACTTCTGTGGCTACATTTTTTAAGAGAAAGATGACTGAGAGCTACTGCAGTACTTCCTGGTGGCTAGTATTTTTTATTTTGGTTTTAAATGTTTGATCTGGGTTGCAAATCTAGCTCTCATGCTCTGTACAGAATGAGAGATCAATTAAGGAGTTGGTCACAGGATGCATCATTGCTCCAACTTGAAAAATGAGGCAAAAGAGGGAGGAAGGTCACTACTCATCCCTTGGTTACTGTATCATTTTCTCCTTTGGTGATCATTGTTAATAGCTATGTGAGGGAAGCTAGGCAAGCTGAAGCGTCTCTGCTCTTTCACTAAAAACTTCACCCAGTGTCAGTAATTCTTCCTTTAAGCCTTTGTGTTAAATGTCTTGGGCAGTGGATTAAGCCTGAACATTTAGGATATTTGTTTCCCTTTTGGTAAGGCTGGTTTAGGCTCATAAAGGTTGGTTTAGGCTCACTGCAGTAAATATACTGACCTGTCCTGTTCTCTGCTTCCAGTTTGTTCTGAGGTAGTGCAGTGGCAAAACTGCTCTGCAGAAATTCTGGGACAGTTATTTGAAAAAATAATAAATAATTGTCATGGGGTATAGAACTCTGAGTGCAGTGGAGCCACTGCTTTAGGAACATTAGAATTGCACTTCATGGTTTTAAATCATTCAGAAGAATTGTCTTTTTACCATGTTTAAACTGATGTATTCAAATTCAAAACCTGAAAGATTGCCTATTGATATTTGCAAGATATAAATAATGCTATGAGGTCCTAGAGCAGTGTTGCATCTTACCCTATGGAGGCAAGCCCTGTGTTGCATTTTTTAAAATTTCAAATATTTCCGATTTTTCAACATCATCTCTATAGTTATTTTATGTGGTAGGTCTTTAGTATAAAATATAGGCACACAGCACTGACTACCACAGTGAATTTTTCTGGCAAAAATGCATGTAGCCTCCTAGAATACAGGAGCTGAGGTTAAAAATAGTTAGTATGTGGCAGTGCAAGGTGGGGATTTGGGAGTTTAAGACACCCTAATTATTCACTAGACCAGTATGCTGCTGTCATCTTCACCAATTCAGAATAACACTTGGAAAAAACAAGTGACCCTCACTATCATACATAATGTGGCAGCTTAATTGGCAAGAAGAGGGTGAAAAGTAGGCTAGGAAAACCCTTTGAGACTGATGGAGCATATTTCAGTGGCTTCATCAAGATAATGTCCCCCAGGTGATTGAAAACAGCAAATAATTCATCAGGAAAAAAATATAAAGGTGCTTCATCTGCAGAACCCCGAACATATTATTACAACCCCTTTTTTTTTTTCTAGAAGCCTTTCATATCCTACATATCTAGAGGGAAAGTAGAAGAAAATGATTAGTTTTAATACCCATAAATTATGGTGCTAGTGTATCTAAAGATACCTTGCATTTACAGCGAGATTTCATTCAGGCTCTGTGACCATGAAATTAAGGGTACTTCAGTGTTATTTCTGTTCTGGGCATGTGTGCTAAAGGGCATGCTATGTGGTAACCTGCACAAAAATGAAAGCAAGTATGTGTTACAATGGGAAATCTATCAAGAGCCATTAGGCTCACAAAAGCTCACATTTCTTCAATATCCAATTTACAGGCAGATTCTATAAAGAATCTACAAAGAAAGGAACTTCTGGAATTTCTTGGATAAGTACCCTGATTCTGTTACACACAGATTTAAATAAATAGTCAACTTTAAATATCTATTTTAAACAAAGTTCATGGTCCCATTATTAGAAGAGTTACGTGTCCCCACATCAATATAAAGTTAATCATACATGTTTTTCAGTCATATTTTCTGTCAAAAATACACCGTTATGTGATTCTGCTTCTTTGACATTACTAACATGTACCATGGCAGCTACAATAAGCAACTGATTAGACCTAACAAAACCCATAGGAAAATGGAAAACCTTCTCCTATACCTGTGCACATAGGGGAGGTTGTTGCCACTGAAGGTCTCATGTTCATATGAACAGACTCAGTGCTCTAGAAAATCTGGGTACAGCTTTAAATCACTTAATCATATTTGAAATGGAAATGTGTTAGCTAGTTGTTAACTGACAGTTAAAACAATTGCTGATCAGCAGCAACTGAAAATATTTGAGGGTAATAGTGTTAATCTGGGTTTTTTGGACTATGTGTTTGTATCCCAAGATCACACATCCACATATACGCTCTGTGCAGAGGGAATGAGTTGAGTAACTGGATGGGCCTGGCTGGAGTATCTTCTTGGTTTAAGACATGATCACAGATGATCTGAGCATGAGTGTTGTTTATGTTACTGGAAAAGCTTTATTTCACAACCAGAAAAAAACATAAAATGGGAATTTTGTCTGATACTGAAGTACAGATATTTATGATCACCATGCTTAGTGCTGAGATACAATCAGGGATATTATGTTTATATTTTACTGGTTCTCTGATACCTACAGCTTTGACCTGAAAGTAAACAGTGTCATTATAATGGACCATACATGATCTGAGACGTCTCTTTCCAGCCTTATTTCTTCTATCAATTTTCAAGGTTGATAAAATTTTTATTCCTGAATCAAATAAGTAAATAAAAAGTACAAGGGGATGTTTCAATTACATAAGTCTGTCAACCGACACAAAGAACTAAACATTTCTTAAATTGACTGCTGTGTGGTATGTTAATTAGTCATCACCAGAGAATGAAGGGCTCCATTAGCAGGCAGGTGCATGTGAGATGATGATGTTAAAGGAATATATATGAATGGAACCTCAAATCTAACCATCTTATTTGCAATCTGTTGCTGAGCTAGAATTTAATTAAACATCTTGAAGATGTACAAAATCTCTTGTAGAGGAGGCACTGGCCCTTAAGTAATTGGCAGCAGTGCTACTCATTAGAATAGCCTCTCATCTAGGGGGCCAAATGTGCCCTGTGTTGAGCTGTTCAATAATCAGCAACCAATCGTTCCTCTTCTCACATCACTCAGCATGACAAATCAGTGATATTAACCACATGGGTTAAGGCAAATGCCAGTTATTGTTTACATCTCAGGTTAGCCAGTTCTCTTTCAATCAATACAATGTGTCTGAAAATACAATACAAATAGACTGGTAGTGTAGTCTTCATAAAAAATCACATGACTTCCCCACATTTCAAAAACAAAACAATAAATTGTAGAAGTGCAATACAAACAGTGGTATGAAACTGGCTATATTTAACTTGAAGAATATAGGGACTGTACTCCTGGAAGGAACTGGTTGCTGAATTTGCCAATACCCAGGTTGTAGGAGATACCAAAATCTAGAGTTTCAGAGTAACAATTTTAAAAGCCCAGGTGGAGGAAGTCCCTTAGCTTTTCTCACAGAGTTAGCTTGTCAGTAGCACATTTACCCAGACAATGCCCACGTCCTTCTCCAAAGCAATTGGAGTTAAAAGATTAGAAGTCTTTTAGACTTCTCTAAAAGATTGGAAAGAAGGGGTGTTCTTTCTTGCATGTGTTACTTCCCCTTGGTTGGCAGTGGATTTCAAACACTGTTGCACATCTTGTATCTGGCTTAGTCAAGTTCCTCTCAAACTCACAGCCTTCCCTAGTCTTTACCTATCTGAATAATTCAGTGCGTTTCATCTGTGTAATCTGTGCCTTTTATCACCTCAGTGTGTGGTCAAAGATCACCGATAAATAAGGAAAGCAATAGAATTTGTAATTCAAACAGTACTATCTGCTGCCTTACTGTGCCAGCATTAGCCATGAGGGCAAGCGTCTGTTCACTGTTATCCACAGCATATTGCTGATCATCCCTCGCTTCTGGCATAGAACAGCACTGTGCTTTCCACTCTTTCACATCCTGACTTAAGCAACAGCATCTCACAGGAATGAGCAATGAATCAGTGACTGAAATATTTACTTGACAACAATTAAATCTCATGATCTTCTTATCTCATCACTAGTTTTGTAAACAATAGGGATGGAAATCCACAAAGTACTGTGGCTATCCCAAATTTAAAATGCAGATAATATGCTTGTGTATGCATACCAGATCCTGCTGATTCTGTCAGTTTGGAAAGAGCTGCAGGCCAAGTGGAGCAGGGTGATGTGCTCTGAAGTTAACTGAAAGGACATGAATCATAATTCTAAAGAGAGAGACTGGAGAGAAGGACAAGGAAAAGTAGCCAGTAATATTGGAAATTTCTTGAGCTCTCTGTTCCTAAACAATGTGTAAGGTCTGACAAAGAGGCATTCCCCTTGTTCTGCACATGATGTTTTTCATCTGCTGGATCTCGTCCCTGCAGCCAAGGAACATCTCAGCTCATGTACTTCAATCCCCAGCTATCCACTTTCAGCCAAAGTCCTGCAGCTGGTTACCTTCTGAAATGGCATCACTTTTTCTCCAGCTTTGCTTTCATTGGTAACAATAACACAAGAGCAACAGAGGGCTCCTCGAGTAATGCCTGTCATGGGGTCTGGCTGCAGGCTGAGCAGTAGCACAGCACTAGTCACCTGGTGGTGGTCTCTCAGTGTGGCTCCTTGTCTCCCTGTTTTCTCCCTCCCCTCTCTTATTCCTTCCATTACATATTAATATAGTCACTTGAGTTCAAAAGTTTTTTATAACATTGTTTTTGTCTGAATTTTGACTTTATTTCCTGTTTCATTTCTGGTGCACAAAGGTTTCGTTACACTGATTTTGGTTACTCTCTCTACACAAAAGGAGTAAAGATCTATATGCCACATTTAAGTATGTACTTCTTATTGCTGTTAAGTAGTATAGACACTAGAGAAAATAAAAGGCAGAATGTGATGCTCAAAAAATTCAGCAAATACACATAGGGGCTGTTATTAAAAGTACATTCATCCAGAATGACAATGGTCTCCCTGGGTATAACTCCCTTGCGCAGTAAATGAAGCACCACTCTGGGAAAATGCAATGCGGAGGGAATTTTTTTGCTTATGATGGGAATAACATATGAAATACATTCTGAGATGATCAGGATAGCTATTACTGTGCTGTGGCAAGCTTGGGCCTTTAAATGTCTAGCCATTTTTCTTTTTTTAATGGCTCATTTTGTATACAGTATACATTGTACCACTGACCTTTTCTCTTCTGACTTGTGCTGATGACATCATGGAAATGACAAGATTACCAGGAGCGATGGAAATAGGTGCTTATCATTGTACAAATTAGCAAAGAGCTGGCAGCAACAGGAACATGATAGGCTGCTATGTCTGCTCTGGTGCAGATGAGAAAGCCACATTTCAACCATCTAAAATTGGCAGTTGGAATTCAGCTGGGGACAAAAAAGTTCCTGTTTGTCCAGGAGCTTCTTTCAGTGTGGGAGCATCCAGATGAAAATGTCTGATTATCACCTATTACGACATGGAGTTCAGATATTTTTCAGCTTCAATAGTTAAATAGCACAATTTCTTATCAGTATCTCTTATTTTAAATGTGGAGCTTCAGCATATTTTCTGGTCAGGATTTCAATAATTACTTCCACGTAAGAACCTCCCCACTCATTTTCATTCCCTTACTCAGTTTTACCGTTACAGTAAGCACTGATATGCTTTAACTGTGCTTCAGGGTGGTTTTAAAGTTCTCAAAAGAATATAGGGTTCTTGTGCTATCATTTGAAATGTTTTGATATTCCTGAGATGTTAGTCTTGACTCAGTACAGTAATATTATTAGGTTTGTAGCAAAGCTTTATTAGTAGATTCATATTCATGGTAAAAGTTAGGAATGGTCTTAGTACCATATTGAACTGAGGCCTTGGAAACCTGACAGTTGATTTACTAGGATAGGGCTGCAGAGTGAATAAAACAGTTAAATAGATGTCAGCTAGGTAAGAGGATCACATAGAACTAAATACTTGTGGTATCACACTCTGGCTATAATGGGAATGAAAAGAATATTTTGAGTTGTGTTACCTAAGTGATCTGCTGTTTTAACAGACCTCCTCTGACTTCTGTCCCTGTCACCACCATTCCCTCCAAAAAACCAAACAGAAGACAAGAAAAACAAAACTGGATGCTGTTTCCTGATTACAAATTTGTTTTCTGTGCCTTACCAGAAGTTGCAGGTAACTATGGAATAGATGAGGTGAGGATCAGAAGTTGCAGGTAACTATGGAATAGATGAGGTGAGGATTAGACTGCAATAGATCATTCTGAGGCCACTCAGGTACAGCTGGTATTGACGGTGTTATGATGACTGCACGATAAAAGGAGATTCCAGTTTTCTTAGCAGCCTTGCAATGTTTTGGTCTCAGCACTTGCTGAGAATAATTACTTTTTGTCATTCACAAACAGGTAAATATTTCTGTAAGAAAAAGCTTTTCCTTTATGCTCAGAAGTGTAATAGTTTTTACTCAAGACCCAGACCAAGGGAGGAAGTAAAACTACAATCATATATACAGGGAAAAAAATCGTACTTTCCTGGGAAAGTCATAGGGAAGTAATATGGAAGGTCCTTAAATAGTCTTTGTAATTTTAAGGAAAATAATTATGTAGTACCTTCTGCCTTTGTCAGAATTTCCAGTAGTATTCTGCTGTCCTGTGTTTGCACTGCTCCTGAGGATCCTGCACGTGGTGTTAATGAGATTGAATGAGCTGTACTGGGTATCCCAGTGCTTTACAACTTTGTAAACAGAAAAAGATGGCAGAACAACACCTGTTTCCCTGATTGTGGGCATTCTGGTATTTTATCTGTACGTGCATAGCTGGAGGCTGTATTAGATCTCTTTGCCCTTGTGGTTTGGTAATTCCAGCAGCAGGTAACTTTGGCAGCATTTCATATCTGTAATTGTCTCTGTGACTGTCTCTCAGTGGAGTGGATGAGCTCATTTCTATCCATGATTCTTTTATCCTAAGTGAATAACTGGAGCTCACTAATGTCCAGCACGACTTAAACTACAGACAGGGTGACGACCTTCAAAGCACTTGTGCCATGTCATGGTTTTCCTACTGCTTTTAGATCTCCCTGTGAATAGCAAAAGAAACCTATGGGCTCTCTGAGTGGGTTGTCACCTCCCTGAGATGTGGCTCTGCACAGCTACTCAAATTAATTGGCATACACAGGGAGGGAGAGAGCAAGGGGTTTGGGGAGAGATACCAGCTTTAATGTAGGCAGGCTCATCTTCCTCTGCAGTTAGTGAAAAGGAAAATTTCTCCTCTATAAGCAGTTCCTGTTTTTCAAAATATTAAGTGACTATGCCAGGCATCATAATTCCCTTTGAGTTTTCAAAATTATTTTAGCAGGTAGCTAAAAATTAGCTAGCTATGGCTATGTGAACAACAATGAATATCAGCAGTCTTAGTTCAAACAAGGAAATACCAAAAATCACTAGATTACTATAGTTAAATGCAAGGTAATCCTCAAATTCACTAATACATGAAAGTCAGTAACTTTCAGAAAATGTGTCCAAGTTCCCAGCCCACTCACAACTTTCTGAACTCAGTCAAATACGCTGTTGGTTAAAGTGCTTAGAATAGCACATGTGTAAATTTTAATGTAGAGCCTTTCAGCCTTTCATTCTATATGTGACAGGAGATGCTTCCATTTGGGGTCTTCATTTGTCTCACAAAAGTGCGAGTGTGAGTATCTTCCCATCATACTCCATACAAGCAGTCTCAACAGACTTGCTTCCCAGGATAGCATTAGGCTTTTGGAGATCCCTCAGTGTATTTATTTCTTGTAAAGATCCTATTGCATTGTCAGCACTTAGCACCAGATAATAATTCTGGAGCCAGACACTCCCATCACAGGCCACAAGTCACTTCTATTGATTTCAAATACAATGCCGCTTTTATCTCCATTCCATTCAGGAAAGAATGTGGTTGGGCCACCCTCACTATATACATCATAAGAGTAACACCAAGAACACATTGGAGGAACTCTCAGATAGAGGCAATGCTGCTTTATCGTAATTTTTAGAATGGGGACATAAAAAGAAGTATTTTTCCTATTTCTTTTAAAGTGCGATATTAATTCCAATGAAATTATGGGAGTATTGTTGCTGCCTTCAATATACATGGGATATGATAAATTTTCCTCTTCAACTTGTCTTTTGAGCAGCTGGTTATTAGTCACTGGCCTTCATAAGTGGCAAGAAACAAAAAGTTACATCTTAACCCCAAATTAACTGTATAAAACCCAAACAATTTCAGTGAAGATGACTCTCTTTTAGAAGTCTAAGTTTGATTGGGTTCCTTCACCATAATCAGAAGAAGGAGAAAAATGTACATGGAGTGAGCACAGGTACCACACTACCACATGGGTGAGGGAGGAGGGCACATTTCAGAACCTAGCATGTGTCTTGCTTTGGAATCAATCTGAATGACTAATGGTGTAGAGGAAGGATTAGAAAGGAATCTTTATCTGTACACATTACCAGGAAAAAAAAAAAAAAGCTGCTATTAAGGCACCAATAGAATCTGAACTTACAGACAGGCATTAGACATGGCTGCTTATAGCAGAACCCAGGTGCCAAACTAGAACAGATACATAATGCTTCCCAATGCAGCATCTGGCTTTTTGGCAGAGTCTACACACTTGGGCATTGATGACTCTGGATTTGCTCTGTAGTCTGTCAAACAGTTGCATTGTAGTGGCCCTGGGCAAAACTGCAGAACCTTTTCCTCCATAGCACATCATTTCACATAGCATTTCACAAAAGAATTACCACTGAAAATGAACATAGTCTGTGCAATTAGTCTGATAATTAAGACTTAAGTACTGGACAGAGATCAAAGTGCCTGTAATCTGCAATAAAGTTCCTAGAGTTGTAAGGATTTTCAAAATGTTAGCTCGTGCTTTATTGCACCTTCTATTTATTGTGTACCCATGATAGCAGCAAACACATTTTCCCAGTGGATATCAGCATGTATAACTGCAACACCTGTTACTACAGAAGCCTGGTATTTCTCACAATATGATTACTCTGTCAACGACTGCCATAAAAGGTGGCATCTGTATTTATCAAAAAGAGTTATCAATAAATGTAAAGCCATATCACAATTAGAGATCTCCAAGGAAGAACAAATCCAACCAAAAAAATGTCAATGACAGTATTTAATTACTAAGATTGTTAATCAATAAAATGCCTTCATAACTTTTAATTAAATTTTTATTTGAACTGGATGTTTAGAAAATCTGATTCTTTGTTTTTGTTTCATTTAACAGTTGCACTACTAAAGTGCTGGTGGCATCTGTGAACAACCTTCCTCGAGGGGACACTTCATGTCTGTAACTGCATTTTGTCACCTACAGAGGGTGTTAAGAATCTTGTTAAAAATAAAGGAAATAGTTAGGAGACATCTCACTGTAGCCATTATTATAGTGCAAATTACCAGGTAGAGTAATCCAGAAGCTGTCATGAAAGGTTAGTAAGAAACAGTGTCAGGAAATCCACCATACAGCAATTCATCACGGCCTAACACTAGCTCTAAACTGAAAGCTTTTAAAAGGCATTGTTTTATGAAGTAAGGGACATTATCTTTTTTTTTTTTTT
>VWYP01016378.1:365244-403947 GCA_013400435.1 Pycnonotus jocosus
GAATAAAGATAACTAGGCAAGTTGTTCTCTCATGAAAGATATAAAGACATAATTGTGAAAAATGTCAATTATTTTATCGCACAAATCTGCAGGCAAGGTAGAAACCAGAAGAGGTTGCTACAATTGAAGGAGGCCATTGCAATATAATACCTCACCTTTATTTTCATTTTAATTGTGAAATGTGCTGTCTGATTTTTTCAATCTTTATTCAGAGAACAAATGACAGGCTTTCTAGATTACCAGTCCAGTCCCTAGAGCTCTGTAAGATGTCATGAAAATACAACATTTTCCTTTCAGGGAGTTTTGACCAGTGCAGTCTTGACACTCATTATAACAAGATTGCCATTGTTCTGCTAAGGAATAGTAGAATAGTTTGTTGCCATTTGTCTTGTAGGTAAATAAATGCTAGCTGCCTCTTCCTTTGACTTTCAGGTTTAGCTAGTGAGTCAGTGCCTTCTGATGTTGACTCTCAGTCGTGGTTCTCCACTGCTGCAGTGCCACTGAGGAGGCCACAGCTGCTCTCTGCTATAATGTGTGATTTCCACAGGGCACTGTCTGAGGAATGCCATTGCTGCTGTTTGGGAGTTTGTTAGCTCAACTTCACAATTATGTCAGAGCACTGGACACAAAACCTGGTCTTTTATAAAGCACTACAATTGTACTTTGGGTTAGAGGTGGAACCAGGCACAAAAACTCTCTGAACAGCCAACACACTGAACCAGTAAAACCCCAATAGTTTGCATAGACCAGTGATATTTTCCTAGTTAATCAGGGCTAGGTGAAGTGGAAGGAAGGAGTTTGCTGGAGGTAGCCACGCTCAAAATTTCCCTTTACAAAGAGAAAAAGCAGACAAACATATACTGAAAACCTGATGTTCAGAGGTTGGCTATTGCCACCATCCCCAAGGCTCTAAAATACCTTTGTAATAATTAAGAAGCAGAACTCTCTCAGGAAAGATGACCAAAAACCTGTCTTTGCATTCCATGTGAAAATGTCTCGGGAAGTACTAGTAAGCAGGGATTGCATTGGCATTAATAAATACATAAGTGTTAAAAGGCAGTTGTCTCAGATTGAAGGCATCCCATAAGTTTAAGTGATAGCTGGAAGAGCTGTGAAGATGATAAACAGAAATAGTACTGAGCAGAAGACTGTATAAGATGGCAAGTTTGATCATACCACACTGTACTGAAGTCTCTGAAAGCTCTTAGTGTGCTATACAGCCCTATGTCAAACCATGGAGCAGAATAATGCAATTATGAATTGAATTGTTTTTTTTTTTAATGGGGCTGATTGATATTTAGATGGCAGAAAGTTTAACTACAAGCACAAACTCACATCAAGTTTGCATTGCTGGTAAAAGGTTGTATTTATATCCAACCTCAATGTGCTACCAAGGGCTAGTCTTCATTTGCAATGTTAGTGATATTTTCTGAAGACTTGCCAGAATGGAGCACTCACTTCTCATGGATATAAAAATACCCTTATGAACAGATAATGGCATCAATCACTTTTAGTATTTGAATGTCAGATATGTATGAAACCCCTGCTAACTACCTTCAATAAAGAACTTTAAAAATTGCTCCTCAAAATACATATACATGTATTTTAATTCACAGGAGAACAGATTAAGAGAACTCTCCTTCCATGACACATTGGATGAGAATCTGTCTTGTTGCAATGCTAAAAATTCTCAATCCATCAACTAAATGCAGATTCAGGGCACCATTTCGTATTTGCTTGTCAAATAAATTATGCCTTATATCAAAGACCACACAGATTCCTACTGAACAAAACAGGGGTATGTCTGAACATATCATAAATGTGAAATATGAAAGACAGCAAAATGAGACAGCCAATAAAAAGTAAGATTTGTAAGTCAGATAGCATATACCTTAGAAATAATGTTAGCAATACTCAGAATCTGTGATTAAAGAAGTATTCATAATCTATCACTAATTTTCCACAGAGTTTGAAAATTTTTATAATACTAATCTTAAAATGTCTGAGGGTAATTAAAAGAAGAAAAGTAGCAGATGAAATGGTGTTTAAATGTACATTTTTCTATATTTGCATACATTAAAAGATATTTCTCTTTATTTCTCTCTGTTTTTCAATTAACAACTGACCTGGGAAAAGAATGCATGTTACCCAAGGACAAAGTTTGAAGATATACTATTATTGAGGATAGTCAAATGTAAAATCATAAATAGAAATTGCCTGCAGCTGTCATAATAACCGTCTGGGCAATAAAATGGTAGCTAAAATTCAATAAGGGCAGAATAACATGGTAAAGTGTATGAAGTCTATGAAGGAATCAGCTCTAAGCAAACTACTGCCACTCAAGGAAGACATCTTGGGTTGGGTTGCTCCATAAAACCATAAACTTGGCATTCCTTAGTTTTCATAAAGCCAACTCTGTCCGGAATAATTTGGAGAGGACTTTCAAAGAAAATACTGAACTGATTAGACTTCTGATGTCCTTGCCTTGGATATAGGTTATTGTTCTGGTCAGAGTATAATAAAAAGTTACAGCAGAACTGATCTCTAATCAACATAAAACTACATTAATAATATGTGCTTTTCTTCCAGAATGAATGTTCCTCATTTTGTTTCCATTTATTAGGAGTTCTGCATACTGAAGCAGCTTTCACAGATGACTCTAAAGAAGCTCTGGGTGAACCAGAAAACCAGCTACAAGGTGAGAATTCTAAAGTATGTATATAATTAGGTAATAATTTTTTTAGTGGCTTAGGTAATATGCTCTACTTTATGGACAATTTGCTCCTGTCAATAGACTTTCACACTGATATTGCAAACAAATTATTATATGCCCTGTTTTCTGATTAAAAATGAAGGTTTGTGGTATATAACTGAACAACAGCTCATTCAACCAAACCAATAAACATCTTCAGAATCTCTTATTTAATCTTTATATGAATAGGCAGACACACTCATTCTCCAGGAGCTCACATTTATCAGTAATGATCGCAAACTCCTGTTAATCCTTCATCAGCCCTGCGCTCATCTGATAGTACCTGGACTCCTGCGTAAAAGAGGCAGTAGAAATTCACCTCACGGTCCATGCATCAAGCTTCTGAGTTCTTGGCAAGGTAGCCTGCTTCTTCAGACTGACATTAAACTTGATATAAAATCTTCAGATGAAGATGAATCTGCCATGTGGAAATAGTTTCAGTGTTTAAGTACTCTTTGCACTTTAATCTTGCTTTACGCCTCACTGTCTTTTCTCCCATCATTAGATCTTCCTATACTTGTGTCTGTTTATAGGTATCAGATGCCTTCATCTGTGGATAATTATGGACCATGATCAAATTATCTCTTAATTAACTGAACTAAATAGACTGAGCTTATTCCAAATCTCTACAGACAGGTAGGTTCCCATTTTTCAAGGTTTTATTTCCTCAGAGTTTTTCTGATATGTCAACATACTTCTCAAGGGTGGGTACATCCCACACCAAACATGCTGCCTCAGAAATAGATTTGATATCACATGCATCACTATTATTACCAGCCTCCTAGTATTTTTCCCAGTATTTCCATCTACATCTTGAAGAAACACATTAGGTTTTTGTCCTTCTGTGATATCTTTTCCAGCTGCTTTTCAGCAATGACTTAAATCTTCAGAGCCCCTACTTTCCAAGCATTGTTTTCTGTCCTTCTAACAACTGGTGCATCACCCACAGCTCCTCATTATTACCTTTGTTTAGCTTTTCTATTACTCTTATACCCAGAAAATAATATATGAAAAAACCAACCCTTCCTGGAAATTTAAATAAACCAATATGTGAATATATGATATGTGCCCTAAGTTGTTGAAATGCAATAACAATTTTTCTCTCTCTTCACCACTATAACAGTATCTTCCAGTTGAGAAGGAAGTATGTTACAAGGAACGTATGTAAAAAATACTTTTTTTCCTGATTATACTGTGAACATTTTCTGTTTTGACAATTTCCCTCACATTTCATCCTAAGTAGACGAGCAAGCACAGTATACACATATTTTCAAACACAAAAGAAGCACACAAATTGTGCTTACAATGGGGTGGTAGGAATAGAAAGGAGACGGCAGTTCATGACGCAGGTTCATGAATCAAAACTGTTTGAGCTCCTGTCCATGGGATCTTGCAGATCTCTTTGGGCAACCTGACCTGGCTTTATTACAAGGTTCTTGTGAGAAATGAGTGATTATTCTTTTCCTTAATTTGAGATTAGACAACAGTGATAAGGACTTTACTAGCTTTGGATAATAATATTAAATTAATAGCAGTAATATCATGTCTCATATTCATGAAAGTGAATGAACTAAATTGGCTAAATTGTTCAACAGTGTGCTCCACCATGCTGGTATTTTCAATCATATCAAGGTCAAAAATTTTTGCTCAGAGAGGCAGCAATATATGCACCTCCATGGTGGAGATGAAAGCGGTGGGTATATGGGTATGTGACTTCCAATTTCGTTTATGGTATAATGCACACGTACAATTTTAGGAGCTGTCTGTCTGCTGTTCGATCAGCTGCAGCCGATTACAGGAAGGAGAGAAGCACCATGCTCCTTCACAGAGGCTTCATTTCTGCTCTTTCACTTTAATCTGGAGTTACAATCCTTTGGCTGACAGTGAGAGGGGTTTTTCCTCTGTGGGGAAAAGTATGGCTGAGATCTTAAGAACCTTATTGTGTATCAGCTGCGAGTGAACTTAAGCTGCTAAAGGAGAACAAATATATAAAAGAAACTTTTTTCCAGTTACATAAAATATCACTTTAGATAATATCAGCTCCTGTATTCAGCAGCGGCCAGTAAAGCTCTGAAAACATCTTCTCTCTCACTGTCTTCGTGACTGTTCCTACCAGAGGAAGGTTGAATGTAAGCAATTTTGCATGCTCACAGCTGTCCAGGAAAGATGAGAAGCTGAAGGCCATGGCAAAACCCTCATCATGCAGATTGCACCACGTTTTACCTACCACTCCTGTTAAGAAAAAACATCTCCCATTCATGAGGCTGCTGGAGGCTTTAGCGATAGTACAGAAGAACAGAATGGAGACTGTAACACTTGGGAGGAAATCTGTAAGTTTTTTTTGGGTTTAATACAGAATTGTACCCCCAAGTATCAGTTACCAGTCCTCATTTGTGCAGTAGAACAAAGCCCTCTGTTAATGCCAGGGTGGTTCAGCCAGCACCTGGGCACCCCAGCAGTCATGGCTGGAACCATGGCAGCCTGGCTGGAACGTGAGGGCTGGGACAGAAGGTGGCCACAGAGTGGCTCTGTGGCCCTTTAACAGGTGCTCAAGACTTCCATCTGTCAGTTTCACTATGCCGCAGCCAGACACAAAGGGATCTTCGCAAAGGAGAAATCTCAGCTCTTTATGTGTAACATGGAAACACCTCCAAGGTTTTTATACAAAAGAAAAAAGGGGAGGGGAAAGTTAAAAAAACTAGGTTGAGTTGGAAACAAGAGCTTTATCATTTGCTCATAAAACCTCTTTGTTTCTAAATCTTCATCTAAAAAACTTGAGTTAACATCCAAACCAGAGCAGATACTTAAATTGGTTTTGGGTGCTCCAATATCAAGATGAATACAGGGTTTTGTATGTTTTGTATCTGGAACTTGTCCGGTGGAAAGAAAGGTATGGCTGATGTGCTGCTCCTTTGGTCTTGCATCAAAGACAGCAATCCCCTCTTTCTGCTCATCCTTTCATTGCAAAATGTTATATTCGTGCTGATCATTTCAATAAAGTCTTAACTACAGAAATAACACAAAAATGAGAAAAGTAGGCCAAATACTTTCTCTTTTATTTAATCCAATTTCTTCCTTCTTACAACATATGTTTTGGTCATCTTGGTATACAGGTTAAGAAAAATAAAATTCCACAAATATCTGCTGAAATTCTAGCCCAGAACTCTCCCAGTGGAGGACCTGGCTAAGTCACAGACATGACTACAGTCTTCCATGGCATTCTCTCTTCCTCTCAATTATCTAAGTTCTCTGAAAAGCTGAGCATCTGATACGAACTTGTGAAGGTGAGAAGGGATACCAAATAAAGTGGGTATCTTTCTTGCTCAGTAGGCCTGGATAAAAGTATGCATTTAGATTCAGAAATCCTTTTTTACTTGTTTATTTTTCTTCTTCTACTCTGTGTTTCTTTTTAAAGACTGCAAGTGAAAATATGTAATAGGGACTTTCCCATATATATTGCTGAATTTTAGAAGCAGGAATGGGAATGGAATATTTGGATCATCCCTGCTGCTACTTCTGAGTCCTGACTACTGCTGTTCACTTCCTTATCATTAATAAAAGATCAAGGAGATGACACAGAGACTGTGGTGAGAAACAGCAAGTTTGTTTTGACATGAATTTCCCAGAATAATTTTCTTTCTGTACTGATGCTAAAGTCTCACACAGGGGGATTTTCTATTGGTTGAGTATGCCCCAAAAGAACGTTAATAAGGGAGATGGTTGAGTTGGTAATTCTCTTTCAGAAATGCTCTGGGAGTGTGCACCATTGGGGGTTTTCGGAGTGGTATATATAGTACAGGAATGATGGACACTGATTATCTGCGTTGCTGCAAAGTAACCAACATTACAGGCCTGCCACATCCTTACACAGTGAAGTATGTGTGCACCCAGTGTGCAAGATATCCATGTGGTCCCTTTCTACCAGTGGGTGGGAAACTTCAAATTTTGAAGAGAATAAGGAGTAAAAACTATAGGACTGAGAATTCCCTGAGTATTAATTTAAAAAAGTTAGTATTGCATTTTTACCCAGAGATCTTGAAAGGACCTGTATGATCCAGTGACTCTAAAATTTAGATGTACAGAGAAGCTGAATGCCTAACTCTTCGCGGGTTTTTTGGAAATTCAAGGGAAAGGTGTAGTCAAGGTTAAGGAAAAGGTGCAGTGTCCATTTCTTGGTGTCTCTGTGAAGAACATGTGCATGGTTGCTAACCTGATTTGATGATCCCTGAAATGTGGACATAGACACAGTCCAGCACAGTGAAATATTCATCAATAAAATTGGTAAGTGTTATTTAAATTTTAAGCAGCCATGAATAAAAATATAGCAGAAGGCTCTCACAGGCTATTGCAATCTACTGAACTAATCACTTCCTAATTAAATTTTTCATAGCTTGTCTTTGGAAAACTACCCAGGATCATCCTTCAGCATTTGTTCAAGGTACATTTTTCTGATAAGGGGATTATGTGGGATTTTTAAAAATGTAATATCAAGTAAATAATAAAATAATAAATTTAATACCAAGTGGAGATTGTCAAGAATAGAAATTACAAAGGAGCTTTCTCATATTACTGAACCTTATTGTTACAGAGCCGTTTTCTCAACATTTTGTGTGAGCGTGGATTTTTCTGCATATTGAGAATTGATGACAGCATGTTTACTACCCAAGTTGAACATCGTAAATAGTTTACAATCTCTGATATTTTAACCATGTTAGATAGAAATGGTCATACATTAAAGAAACTCCATCACCTGTGGATTCACAGCAGATCACTGTCCCCACAGTCTTAGAGGACAGTGAGCCACAAAACCAATAATAATTAGGACTCCTAGCTGAGGTGAAAAGCTATTGCCTTATGGAACTATTTTCCAATCCTCCTCCTTCCAGCTGAGCTGGACTAGTGACACTATAAAATGGCAATTAAAAGACTCAAGTTTAAAAATACCTTCAGCTTCCCAGGTCCCACAATGGCAAAGGTTAAGTGGATTATGTGGAGATAATTCACTCAGCTGCAGGGGGAGGGTGCTGATTGCCAGAGCTGTTGGTTACCTCCCTCTCCCCTCCTCACTTGCTGAAGCAGTGATTGTTACAGTAGTGCCAGTTTTGCCAACCTAAAACAAGAAAAGGCCTGGAAAACTTTCCCAATGGACCCTGCAATTACTAACGGGCACTGGCTGGTACTTGCAAATTTCACTTTGATATAGCCTTGAAAGCTGAGCATGGAAGTGGTCCCTAGTCCTTAGCTAACATCTTAATGCTATCGACCATTCATGCAAGTCTTCCAGCAAAATTACCCTGTTTCTTCAAGGGAAAAGGAATATGAAAAAGATTGCTGGCCTTACATGAACAGCTACTCTCCTCCGTGCTCCAACTGAATTAAAACCACCAATTACACCTCGAGTTGTGTGGCAACACCTACACTGTGTTTCCAATTAACTTTGTAAGTTTTTAATCAGTGACAAATGCATTTTTGTAAATTCAATTTGCCTTTTATTGCAGCACCTATAAAATGTCTTGCAGCATTCCGGAACTTTGTGAAGGTTTTACTTGCTACTGACATAACGCAGCTGTCGGACCTACAACAAAGGCTAAGGTTTATGAGCAACTTGAATTAGGATGTAGGTTAAGCAATTAAAGTTCAAGGAGGGGGAGGGGGAAATGGTTTCCCAAAATTTGCACTTGCCAATTTAAAAAAGCACACCAAAAACATGCTGTACACTAGGACAGGAGAAGCTAAAGTAGCTAAGGAGACCATACTCAGCTTTAAAGTTGCTATTTTGAGAGCTTTCCATATGTGAAAAGGTCACCGAGATTTCATTAATAAATCCACTCTGCTGTTTGTTTTCTTTTTTAATCAAACTCAAATGCATCCTGTTAAAGGGCTGAGTGATTAGATCATAAATCTGGATGTCCTTGAAGATGATGAAGAAAATGCTTATCTGTAAAGCAATCATCATACTGCCAGTTCTATCATTTACACATTTTTACACATGTTGGAAAAATGGTTTAATTTTAAATAATTTGCTCAAATTTTTAGGTAAGAAAAACAATCTTGCAGAATTTACAGTTTAAAGAGGAACCGTATTACATGTGACATATGGAAAGAACCTATTACATCTGGATTCTTTCTGTTTAGATACATTCTGTATCTAAATTCAGGGTATTAAAAATCAACATTCATAATAAACATAAATTCATATTTCATCTTAGTAAAACTCAACTCTCAGTACATTAACTTCTGATTGCAGTTATAAAATACAATTCTCCTAAATTCAACAACTCTGAAATTAGTAATTTTAAACGGGGTTTGAGTAATAATATGCTGTGTTGGGATTTATTTGGACTGGTGGAGGTAATACAAATGAAGTTATCAACTGTGTTTTTGTAATATTAATGCAGGGAAATCCTTGTTCTCTGGTGTCCAGACAGTACATATTGTGCTAGATTTCTCATTTATTTATTTCCTAATTTTTATTTACCTTGTGTCTTGACTTTTTCCTTTGTTTGCAAAGTATTTATTCAGTACTTCTGGCAGTATATTTTTCTGTTGTAAGCATAATCAGGATATTGCTGCAACTTCTCCTGTGTGCATTTGGATCTTACAGCTGATTTGTCGCTTTGCCTAAACCCAACTGTGGACATGACTATGGCCAGCACCAGCAGCATATTTAGCTATTGCAGTGCTAGCAGGAAGTTGGGAAATGAATGTCTCTTTGGAACTTTAATGAAACAATGAATGTGGAAAGTAATTCTTGTGGATTTATAAACATTCTTACAAAAGGAAAGAGATATGGAGCAATATTTTGAGGTGGGTAAACACATGTTGCAAATATTTTGCTGACCGTATGACTCGCTTTTCCTTTAACATAAACCCCATCTAGTTTGATTCAGTGGAGCCATTTTGGTTTCTGAAGACTTGATCCATAGAGGTAAAAGTTACAAGGTAAGTCTTTTTGAACTGATGCTAGTGCCAAAATGTGGCTCTGTGGAATTTAGCACAGTGCACGTTATCTGATGACAGTGGACGTGTTGCATTATTTATTGCATAGAATGTCCATCTTGCAAAGATTTATGTATTTGTTTAACTTTGTTCCATCTGGTTAATTACTCACAGTCACAGAAGATCCTTACCAGTGTAGAGTGAAACATCAATGTGTTTTATTGTCAAAATATTTTTTAAACTACTTGCTTAATTGTTTACTCATTGAAAAGGCACTATAGTAAAAGCTTATTGTACTTACAAAAGGTCTAAGGTTTCTAAATTATATTTTTCCTGCAGATCATAGTAAGCAGAGGGAGTAACAGCACCATTCTAAAATTTGTATGGATGCACTCATATGCACCTAACTTTACTTCACACAATTTTCTTTAACTGACATTTATAAACATTATTTTTATTTGGTTTGTTGTAGACCCTGCTATCCTCTCCTCATAAACGCAAACACTAACTTAAATTGAGTTCAGCAAGCCAGTTTTGAGCTGCATGCGGAGAAGATTAAAAGAAATAGTACAAAATCCTCTCCTGGGAAAGATCAAATGGTTACTGAAATGAAAGCAGCCTAAAACGGTAGGGTTTAGACCAGAGTGGGGGAGGGGAATTGGGCATTTAGCTGTAATTAACACCTTCTACTTACACTCTCCAGTGTTTCAAAAGGATTGTTTTTTATTATAGGTAGCTGCTCACAAACCTGAAATCACTTTATTAAAAAAAACCCCAAACAGAATCAGAAAAAATATTAGCAACTAATAAGGCTAAATTCAAGTGTTTGCTCTTCAAGCAACGGTTCTGTAATCCTCGGACTTCTACAGTCAGCCATAAAGTCGTCAAGCATTAGTTACACATAAAAAGACACTATTTCTGTGTGAATATGTGATCACAGAGAAAAATCACACTTTTCTCTGCTTTCTACAGAACTTGCACTGAAATTTTGCTTGGGTGAGCACTGTATTAGATTATTTGAAACTTGAGATTAGCAACTTTATCCAGAATTAACGTCTTAAGTATTCTTGACGCTATTTCTTCAATCCTCCTTTATTTCTGCCAATGTTGCTTACATGTATCTCAGGCAGGTACCTAAAACATTTTAAATGAAGATATTGTAGTTCTTTTTTTCATTGTGTCTGGATAGATAAAGTGCCCAAAGAAACAGAAACACTGACAAGCTTCCTTACTTGGCTTTCAGAGACCTTGCTCAGTGTTTTTGGTATGTTGCATGCTGGAATTTGAAATACAACTTATTTTCTTTCCCTTTCTTCTATCATGAGTCAATCATTGTCAGGTCATTGCCTACTGATCACTCAGTCCCTCAGTCTGGTGCCACAAAAGTACTTGTCTTTCCAAAAAATAACTGCGTTGCTACCTTGCATCAGCTGATGTTAAAGTAAGATTTTCTGGCTTTCTGAACTTTGATTTACATGTTGCTGCTACTACATTCCTTTGGCATTTATAAATTCATATCCTGTGTAGGTTCATATCCTGCCCTTGTAATGCTTTGCAGGCTGCTAGCATACTTCTTCAACTGGTGGAGATAAATGCTGGTAGTACATCGTAAAAATAAATTCTGGTTCACATGTGTATTAAAGAAAATATAATCTATATATTCTGAAATAACAAGACAGTGGAATTTGTTTTGGAATTCTTCTGCAACTGCAGAAGTGCCTCAAAATCATCACCTCTCCTTTGTCCTCTCCTGCTGAGCTGTACAAGGAACTTGAGAAGTGTGAACAGAGTGCAGATGTGTCCTGCTGAGTTCTCTGTTCACCACGGATCTACCCCTGTACAACATACGTGGTGATTCTGATAAATTTATGCATAGATTTACGCAGATAACCTTGTTATAAGATTAACAATATTTTCTCTGTGTGAGGCCAAGACCTCCAATACCAGGAGTTTTGGAGGGATACACCTGGTAGGGAGATGGCAGATAACACTTATTGGTGCCAGTGAGCCATAGCAGTGCATAGTGAATTATTTTGGTGTGTAAGAGGAGATACAGTGTTTAAAAAGAAGCTGATTAAACTAAGATTGTAATATTACGTGGCTGAAGTCTATGAGATACGAAGATTTGTTTCCAGTTTTTTTGTTTCATTCCTAAAGAAAGACTGTATTGACTATAAACTTATTTGAAGTAATTTCTTCTGCAGATAAGGTTAATGCTTTTGAGCTTGCTCTTCCATGCCTAGGGAGCATAACACATATGGTAAGTAACAATAAAATACTGATCTGACTGTACAATTTTATGTAAGGCATGTGTGACTAAAACCTGAGCAATAAAATTTCCTTTCCTGCTCAGACAGAATTGTATATGCCTGTCATATTTTATTGGTTGTTAAATGGCACATACACTTATGGATCACAGCCGAAACCAGATAGCCTACGGTATCATTGCATATTTGTCATCTTCAATGAAAACATTGCAGCAGATTTCTGTATACTTGGGCAAGTTAAGCTATAAGAAAGTAAACAATCATGTTGCTGATGAATATGTATGCACTTAAAGCATGTGGAAACTTTAGCCCTTCAGCACTAGTGGCAAAAAATGTTTCTGATTTAAGTAGTGACACGTGCAGTGAACAGAAAGGAACATTGTAAGGCAATATTTTTTAAAGATAAATAGGCACCTTTATCAGATGCAGACAAAAATAGCTTATAGATCCAACAAATTAGACCCATTTTACCTGCAGTAGTAAATACTATGTAATTCATTAACATCTAGTGACTAGAGCTATATGAGATATACAGAACTTCAATTATTGACTTAATATTAGTATCACTGCTAATAGTGTTCCTCATCTTTCTGAACTCTGAAATTGTTGGTTCTTTTCCTATATGGTAGACAGTTCTGGCAAATTATAAAAATTATTTTAAAAATTCAAGAGGAATCACATATAACAAAATTTTAAAAATAGATTTTGTTAAATATACAGTGAAACTGTGCTTTAAATTCCCTTTCATGGAATACAATGGCAAAAATTAATGACAGTGATTTTAATATTAGTTATTAATATGAATACATATAAATTAATAATATCACATGCTGCAAAACAAACTGCACTGTTGTATTGTGGTGCGATAAACTGAAGAAATTATGCAGTTACACTTGTAATCCATCCTCTGCTCTTTCTTCAAAGTGGCTAAAATTATATTTGTTTAGCAACAAATAAAGCCTTGTGAGTTTTGTTTAGCCCATATGGCAGTATAGCCCACTGAATAAGCTGTTTGGACACAGCAACACTGACCTTTATCAGAGATATTTTTGGTCAGGAAAGATATCAGATTTCTTTCTTTGCAGGTATTAAAAAAAAATATATATGGTCAATGCCTAGTCCTCAACCAAACAAGTAACTGGGAGGACCATGCTGATCTGGATTCTGAAGAGTCGTGTGTCATTATTGTAAAGCCTCCCAAGGTTAGAAGATTTGGTTTTTCATATTCTTGACACCATTAGCTAAGAAGAGACTCCAGAGTGCCAGTGACAAGTCAGGAAACTGAGAGTGGATAAATGACATTTTGTTGACTAAGTATAATTTACTTACACAACACTATGAACATTTCAGATAGCATGTGACCATCTCCCACCTGCCAGTTTTGCTAGATTGACCCTCAGCAGGTTAGACAGGGTGAGAGCGACCTGCAATAGTGCTTCCTTAGGCACTGTCTCCTACAGCCAGGTGAGTGATACCCATGATGGAGAACCCAGAGCAACCCTGACATCCCTCAGTTCTCCTCCTGCAAGACCACCAGCAAAACCCTTGATCTTTTCTGTGCCTGTAATACAAAATCTCCATAACTACCATTTACCCCAACATTCATCAGAAACAATGTAATAAAAGTCAGGCTGATGACGATAGTCAGGCTTTCAGTTTTAGATGGCTGGTTTTGGGATGAGCTGAACTGACATGATCCTGGGCAGGGACTGAGCTGCTGGGTTTGTCTTGGCTGTGTGCACAAGTGCATCAGGTTTGTAGTCAGAGTATCTTCCTTTAGAGGTGCTGATAAGGAAGACAGAGTTCGTGTGCACAGTGTTGCCATGTAGTCTACAGTTTTGTTAGGATGATGTTTGTGGGACACATACACTGGCTTAACTCTTAAGTTCCTTGCTATTAAATGCTTTGGCTGTTTCGAGAAAATGGAGGAGAATACGCTTAAGTGACAATAGTATAGGTGTTCATATTTGGTGAAGATGATTACTGAAATGGGTAAAATGTCAAAGCCAACTAAAATATTCACTGGAGTGTTAGTTGTGTAACAGAGGGTCTACTGCTTTTCCCTGGCAGAAGTGCTCAAATCTAGAGCTTTGGAGATGGGCTACACTGCTTTAAATCAAATCTTCTCTTACATGTTTTTTTAACATCTATGAATTTCCTTTTTTTTTTTTTTTTTTGCTAGATTGGTTGCATGAAAATGCTAAAATGTCTGCTGAGGACTGATTCAATGATTCTGACACTTTTAAACGCTGTCTGAAAGTAAATTGCAACAACTGACAATTTTGAAATGCATTCCAACATCTTTCAAAATCTTGTGTTTTGAGTAACTCTAGTTTTCATATTTGAAATGTGTCTTCCCACGGAACTGAGGTTTAAGTTGCAAAATCAGAAAGAGAGTTTGCTAAACATTTTTGAAGCATAATTTTCACTTATGAGATGTGACAGTCATGGTCTGTGTACTCACGTCTCTGATCTTATTCCAAATTCCACTTGTATGCCATGTATTTTTCACAAAGCTGTAAACATGATATTACTCTTTTAATTGGGGGGTACACAAGAGTTTATTTTGAAGAAAATAAGAATATTTAAACACATTCGAGGATCACTCCTACCCTCAGACATTTTTCTTTGGTCCTTGCTGATAGCACTATTTTCAGAGTATTTGCAAAGGGAGTTTGGCGGATGGAGTGGATTAAACCCCCACGGTTTGTGCAGCTCAGTCACTGCTGCTCCCTCTGCTGGTGGAGAAAGATGAAATTACAATCGACATCACGGAGTTACAACTGTTCCCGAATACAAAATAAAATATTCACGGGTGATATGTGTAAATTAGCTAATACCCACAATTTTTGTGTCAAACTGAGCTTTTTTTATCTGACATGTTCTGTGTGGCATACCTACTGCAATTTCATGTATTTTCAACCATTATTCTTTTTATGAAGTGCTGAACTATCACATGCAAAAAAAATCCTCATTTCAAAGCAGCCATTAGATAAAAATCAGGATGCAAGCTAGCATCCAGAATGGATTCTGCCCAAAACTCTGTGAATGTATGGCCAATACCCTGTTGCCAACAGAAATTGTTGAGAAGTACAATAACTGAAATATTAAGCAGCTTACTCAGGAGATGTATGTGCATAGTACTCACACGATTTCCCAGCCAGGCCACTCCACACCTCCTACTAAATCTTTGTTTAACACTGTGGGTATAAAAGGTATTCTTATTTTCATAATATGAACATGGTAAAGGGTTAAAGGACTGAATTACAGTAAATTGATAATACTTTAAACTAAAATTCTCATCCAAGGCAAAGGGATGCAATGGCATATTATTTTAGAATTTAATCTGTGTATCCAGCTTTCACTCACTGCTACAGAAGTTGCACATGTGCATCTGTAAGAAGAATCTGAGCCTGACATTAGTCATGTTTATCACACAGCTTGTACCTTCACAGAAGCAGGAAAGCACGTGGCACTGCAAGTGTTGATCAGGCACAAGGCATTTATATTTCCCACTCATTATTCCCTAAACTGAAGGACATAAACACCAACAACCAAACGCCTTTAAGTCACAAGAAAATGTGTCTCCCCTCTTACTCTTTATTTTTATGGATAAGGGAGCTTGCAAGGAAATGTAATAGGACAGCTAAAACTAAAGATCCAAGTCTACTTAAGGCACCTTAGTGAAATAGGTTTGTTGGTCTCACATCAGTGCATATTGCAAAAACATTTCAATTCAGCTGATAGTCTCTATTTAAGCTGAGCTTTTTGGACTGAAATAATAGGGAGATCTACATAACTAAATTACTTTCACCTCAAGAGATATTTTTGTCTGTGAGCATACTCTTGAAAGCAGAGACATGATAATAGGAGTGCTGACTACACATTTACATGCAGGTACACAAGGAGTCAGGCTTAGATCAGTGATCTGAGCTACTAGCATTAAAACATAGTTTTATTATAAATACAGAAAAACTTTCCAGTTACTCATAATTCTTACATTGGCTGTCCAGCACAAAAAAACACCACCAGTGGCTGCAACAGCATCTTTGAGAGGAACGAAATTAAAACTATAGATGGTTCCAGTTTCTTGACTTAGTCTCTTATAGGAATGAGTTACTTTAACCTAATTCCAGTGCATGTTTCCATGTGGGCATCCAAGGGATCATGCAAAGGAAGCACATTTTCACAATCATAGAAGAATGACAGACATTCAAGGAAAAAAACTAAGTCCAAATGAGGTTAAAAATTAAGTATAATGAACATTACTCGACATGTTTTTCCAGATGAGAATATTTATTCAAAACCACCACCCCATATCAGTTTGAAAGAAAAATAAAAGCTTAAGGATTGCCAGTTTTCTACACAGTATCTCTGAGTGGAATAAAGGACACTCTTGCTCAGTTTGATTTCTTGTGAAATAGAAAGTCAGGATACATTAACACGATGTTTTTTTCTAGTGCACTCTGGACTATGACACTTCTTTACTGCAATTCCTGCTAGGTAGAGTTTATATTTTTCTCATTCCATTCTTTTATCTCACCAGGCAAGAAATTTCCATAGCATGTTTAAAAGAGAAAAAGCTCCCCAAAGCTCTTCATGTCATTCATTTGTATGCTTCAACTAGTGCCAATTTTCTGGGTATTTTTATTTTTATTTTTTGTAAATAAGTAAATAAAACCAACTTCTTTTTCTCACCACACTTAACAGTCCACTTCATGGAGACCATGTTATCTTGTATCTCTGGATGTAGGTTATCATGTCTTACAGGGCGGCCATAAATAACTGCATGGAATTTTCTTCCTAAAAAAAAAGTGAAATATTTTGATATTGGAGACAGGATTTTCAAGTGTGTAGGGAAATTCCATATTTCAATGAAAGCTTCATTCCTTGGACTCTTAACTCTTACTGACATAAGATGAGTATTTTGCACAGTTCTTGAACAGCAAAATGACTCACAAGTAAATTGAAGTTTATGATATGCAGAAATGTGAGTTATTAACAGAGAACCTATTCTAGGAATGGGAAGTACAGGATATTTTGCACTCCAAGAATGATGTTTCTGAAGATGAATCCTTAAGGTTGAAAATGTTCCAGCTGTAATCCCACTGAGTAATGCTTCCTGAGTGAAGTAATGGTATTACTTCTGGTAATAATTCAACCCTGGAACTTGGTCATTTTACTATTTTAGATTAGATGAGCCAATTTCTTTAACACAATTCTGCTATGACTGCTGTTGACTTTTTTCCAAACTTCCAGTGTCTCATTATCTCTGGCATTTACCAGATGCCTGTCTAGAGTTAAAAACAAATTTTATGTTTACTCTGTGTCAAGTTATCATGGGAACACAAAGGAAAAATGAGAGAAAAACTCAAGGATGTAGACTCTGTGAAGAAAAAAATAGTTGCATTCAATTGAAAAGGGAAGGCTGGCTCTTTCTACCCCCTGCAGAAAGGTTATCTTGCCTTGGCAGTGCTGCTGGGCTCATGCTGGGCAGGGGAAGCCACCACCTGTACTTGGTGCACCATGGCAAGTCTCCCTGCACACACCATGCCTGGCTGTGCTCACACATCCAGCGCGGCATCCTGTGTGCTGGGGGCTGCCTCTGCCAACAGCAGCACTCTGACTGCACACCATGGAGACTAATTCCTCAAAATGAAGGAAAACTTGGCTTCCCCCTAGGCCAGCACTTGGCCCAAATCTAGTAATTGCTTTAGAAATCTAGTCATTAAATGCAAGATGATTCTGTGGTATGATATGCAGTTTAACGACTTCAGCTCTTTCCATGCTGCATGGATACATTTGGTGAAGATTTTAAACACCAACAGCTTCTGCTAAGCATTAAAAATGCAAAGCGTAATAATCCAGGTGCAAAAGCAGCTCTTTAATGTTCTTGTGCTTTCCTCATGAGTTAGGTGGATACAATATATTCCAAGAAGGTAAGCTGCCAGTTTAATATAGCAGCCTAACTTCCACTTAGGAACTCTGAAGCAGTGATACATTATACAGCTACTAATTTTTATTTACATTGTTTCTTCTGAGAAAGATGAATTTTCTTTGCTGAAGTTCTCTCAGCTATAAATTGTGTTTCTGTTTCTGAAAAAAGCCTTTTGCATTAAATCAGATGTAAATGTTGTGTTAAACTATCTCTTACCAAAAGATAAAATGATAGTAGGTAATATGGAAGATTCTTTTATATTAGACTTGTCAGTTTACTTCCACTAGTAGCTAAAGTATAATTCAGTATTATCTCCTTTTTCTTGTTTGTGGTATTTTGGTTTTTCATCCTACCAGTCACCTTTTTTTGATTTTTTGTTTTGTGTGGTTCAGAGGATGCTTTGCTGATAAAGAGAAATGAACCGTGATGCTCTTCAGCAGTTACAGACAGCCAAAGGGGAGAATTTGCCACTATTTGATTTTGAAAAGTGTAATAGAAATAGTGTATTTAATGTTAGTTAGTAAGTATGTGTCTTGCCAGATCAAATTCAGCAGTAGCAGAGGCCAGTTTGCTTCATCCTTGCAGCTGTGCAACCAAGTTTAGTGCTCTTCCTAATCTGGTTTTCAATGATTGAATCATAGGGGGTTTCCACTGCTTCCTATTTGCATAAAAGTCTACTTTTTTTTAGTTTTCAGCTTCAAACTAATTTAACAGTTCCTCCCTTTCATTATAGTCCATCACTGAACTTCCAGACCAAAAAAAAAAAAAAAAAAAAAAAAAAAAAAAAAATTAAAAAAGAAGGGCAGGAGGAAAAACAAAAAAACAAAACAAACAAACAAACAAAAATCCCAAAAACAAACAAACAAAAAACTACAACAAAAGAGCTATTAGCAAACAATTTTGGCATCATAGTTTTCTGTAAACCTGCAGATTCTCTGCAGCTCCAATAATTATTTTGCTTATATTTCTGATTTTTCAGTTAAAAATTCAGTGCTTCCTAGGTTTACTACTCTATTTTTAAAAGTCTCTGAATGTTTTTCCCAACAAGGAAAGCCAAGTGACTACTACATTCACTTCAATGAGATTGCCAAGTCACTCTTTGATTTTTTCAGTCTATTCTCTCAAGTATAGATTATCCTTTAAAAAATATTTCAAGGCTGGCAACCGAAGGCAGAAAGAAACTTTCAATGTCACAGAGTTGCCACCAATTCCTTGAAATTCAGTATTGTAGAGAAGGAAGTTACTAGGACATATAAAAGCTAAAATCTGCTATCCAGGAACAAGATTACAGTGTCTTACTTGTTACTCCTTGTCTGTGAATACATTAGAATCTGGTTAAAGCAAAATAAATAGCGTATTGTTAAAATTGATGGAGAGTACAGACTAAGGGAGAATACTCTTGGACAGCTATTATTTAATATTTTTTTTCCTAATACTGTGCAAAAGTATTTTTAAATATTTATTCTAATAAATGCAACAAAGACACTTCAATGAATATTTCATTATGTGTTCTAATAACATAAATATGTAAACATACATACAGTTTTCTAGTCATCTTGGAGCACACATAAAAATTTTCGAAATTAAAATCAAAATCTCACTTAGGAATTTCACTTTCTTTGAAAACTATTAAGAATACTCATGAGTCACATCCATAGCCTGCTTCTAGCACAGAGCTATAATGTAAAGGAAGTTTCTTTTACTCTGTAGGGATTTATTCTCCCTTGAAGCCTGAATAAAATCATTCCAATGCTACCTGAAGGATCAGTAGAGGATAGCACTTCAATTACAAGGAAGAACCTGGGCCAAAAAGGAGCTCTTGATAATTCTCACAGCGCTCATTGCATTTGGCTTCCTGCCTTAACAACTGGCATGTACTCTACCAGGTGTATAAATGTTCTGCGTGGTTGTTGCGTATTCTCCACACTTGACCTCACTTGGCAGAGCTCTGTCTCCTCCTCTGCTGCCTTTCACCTTGAGAAATCATTATATCATTTACATTTACGTAAGGCTGATCCAAACCACTTCTGAATTACAAGCCTTTAAATGGCACCCTCTTTGCAAAGGTGTGAGTGGCTCCACAAGGGACAAGGAAACAAAATTCCTTGCCCAGAATCCAGATTTCTGAGCTGTGCTTGCCTTGATTTTTATAGTAAGAATTCTTTAACAGAAGTGGTGCAGCTGAAACAAACACCAGTGAGTGCTTTCCAATTCACTCTTTATATAAGCTCATAAAAACGACCTTTGTGTGAATTTGCCAGGGAAAAATGTTTCTATCTATAAGATGTACAGATCTGGAGATGTCGAGAATATAAACTCAACATTCTGGTTGTGCATCTGGCTTATATTAGTCAGTAGTATATGATGTGATAGTATAACAGAAGTAAAGAGCGTATGGAGGGATTCAAACGCTCAGTTACCACATCTGTCTCTCTGCATTATCATCATTAGAGTGTTTAGGTGCAATTTATCTCCTTTTCCATTTGGAAGATTCATGTTCCCTCCTATGAACCGGGCATCAGCCCAACCATGATGGGTTGAGTCCACAGGGGAACGCCTTCACTTTGACACCTGCTAGTAGCCATCATCTGCTCAGCAAGCTCTGCTTGGCTTGTTTATGTTTGCAATATTTAGCCAACCAAAGAAGCAACCAGTATATGTTTTTCTGATATGGAAACAGGAGAGGAAACTAGGGGAAAGAAAGATAAAGGTATGTCCACTCTTCCACAGCTGATAGATTTTACAACTCTGACATACCAAAACTAACAAAGCTGGGCTCTGCTTTTAATTAATTGTAAGTAGAGAAGAAGGATGTTGCTGGGTTTAAGGCTATTGGCTAAGGCACAAGAGATAAAGAGTGAGTCATTGGCAATGGACACAGTCTGACAGTGGACAAATCAACCTCTCCATCCCAAAGTTACTGAAGAACTTGAGTATTTAGATTTCATGGTCTTTTGCGCAGGGATCAACTTTCACTAAGTTTTTGCCAGAATCCAGTACCCTGAGGCTCTGATCTCGATGAGGTCATCTGGTTATCATCATAATGCAAACCCTCCTGTCCATGTCTCTGCTCTCAGGCCTAAATCTTACCAAAAAAAACCTGCACATAGAAAGAAACTGAGGAAAAATACCTAGATGTAGGACAGAGAATTTTTCCTTTGGGTCAAAATAGAACAAAATTGCTTATTGCTAATTAAGGCATAATGTGGAAAATTGGAGCTGTAGCAATTCCCTTTATCCAGCTCCCTGGCATTGACGGCAAAATCAAAAAGCACTAAGTGATCAGAAGGTTCAGAGTACTATTGTAGTGCATGTACCATACCTGGAAACTTCTTCTGGAGATGGTTGTTAAAATACGCTTTCAAGGAAGGTACAAGGAGCCCTATTTTCTCAGCCTTCTACTAGGGAGGGAACATAGGAGGGTCTGCACTTGTGCTAAGTCTCATCTTACTGGGATGTGTAAGTGGGTGTGATTCCTGCAGTGTGCGTAGGAGTTATCATGAGAGCTTTAATCTAGAAGCTGGCCTGTGCAGGCTGTGATGACACATCCAGTTGCAGCACACACAGATGTGAGATACAAAAGAAGCCTAATTTGAATCAGGGGATCTGGGTTCTGTTAGTGACTCTGCCATATATTTCCTGTATTGCTCTAGGCAAGGCACTCAGAGGCTGATCCAGTCTCCATTTAATTCCACAGCACTCCTTTCTCTGGCAGTACTCTGAGCTGGATTAGGCTCCTAGTTTATCACTTTCCCAAGCTGTCCATATTCCTCAGGAGTATAATCTTACCTGCTCACTCCATAGGTGTCTGATATAGCTTAAACCATTTGCCTCTGAAGGGATTTGCTACTTAGGCATAGCATGAATATGCAATTGAATTAAATTCTCAATTCAGCAAAAACCTCTAATAAGCTTCAATCAAGTAAACACATACTGGAGAATTTCAGGTTCTGTGTCATTATATGCATACTCTTCAAAATACAAGAAGGTAAATTATTTCATTGGAACTGCTTAGAGGCCTAAGATGAAGCATATGTTAAAGTATCTTGCTCAAGGCCCCATTATGTATCAGTAGCCATAGATATGTACCTAAAGTTATGCATATCCTTAAGTGCATTGCTCAATTCATCCCTAAAAGCATTATACTGATATGCTTTCTAGCACAGAAAAAACATTTGAGCCTAGAAAATATTAAAAGTAATCTACCTTTGATTATATGAAACATCACACATTATTAGTTTAATCTTTTTAATAAATCTAAAGAAACAGAGAAAATTTAAGGTCATGTAGCCCATACTAATTTCCAGGAATCTTGGTTACAATATAACCCTTCACTTTTACGTAACACTGAAATCACAATACGGATGTGTATTTTGAAGTAATTGTGTTGGTGGTCCCTTCGTGCTTTCTGAACATCTAACAGTTAGCTAAGCAAACACACATGACTGATTAAAAGAAGAAAGGGAACTATTTTTACAGGGACCATTAAACTTTAACTGCCATCTGGCAGGGAATGATTAGAGAAGATCAAAATTAAGGCAGTCAACACAAACACTGTGTGGATACCTCAGGGAATTAATGTGGATAGAAGACGGTGCACTTGTGGCTCTGTTAAGAGACAGACAGAGAAGGAAGTGGTGAACACATCCTTTATGACTGCTGCCCTAATGGCCACATTCACAGCAACAGAAGCAGAGAAAGAAGGAATCAAAACCACCTGGGAATAATCAGACGCTTGCTGTTATAAAAAAAGAAAGTTGAAGGATTATACAAGAGCCACACCATTCTTGTTCCCCAACAAGCCAGGAAGGAAACTTTTATTGTGGAGGTGTGTTGCAGTTGGCAGGTTATCTACTATCTTTACATAAGGATTTTAAATAGGGTCTGTAATAAATCTTTTAATTGAAAGGCTTTACAGAACACAGACCTGTGGTTGATCTAACTGAACACTGGATGTCACTATTTATACACACTATTAGTCACTTTAGAGGCATTAAAAACACAGTCCAGCCATGAACTGGAGCAATGTAAACATGTTTTTAAATCAGCTATCTTCAATTACTGTTGGTCTAGAGACAGCAGTTTCCATGAGCCAAAGCTTCCATGCTGCCTAGACACGCACCAGTCATTTTCTACAGCTACCCAGCTGGGTGCCGTGGCAATGCTGCTGGTAGGTGTTCCCTAACAAGTGTACCACGTCTGACTTCACATCTTAGGGGAAAGATTTGAGGTTTGTATAGAGAGATAATGGACTGGCTGCTCACTGCAACATCTCAGAGCTGAGACTGACCAGGCAGCCTCATAACTTTGCTGTTATGGCTGGTAAGAAACAATCAAAATGCAACTCACCCAAAAGTGCAACAGCCCTCCCATGAGGCAGCTCCTGGTCTGATTGTGTTAGAGAAGTTTCTACCCCACCCCTCATGAGCTACTGGGTTGGAAAACCCCTGTTCTCTCAAGCATATGCCTTGAAGTTTTTCATTCCCTGGCACTAATAATATACACCTCTTCTGCCACTCTGCTGCCTTTACCTGAGGGTGTTTTCTCAGGTATATAATTATTATGAGGGAGCACTTTTAGGAGACTCATCTCTTCCCTTACCTTTAGAGAAGATAAGAAAAAGAAGAACAAAGTATCTCTGAGTCCAAGTGGTATGGAAAACAAATCAGTGCTGACAGCCCACAAGGTCAGGTTAGCTGCTAAAAAGACTAAGGACAGAAGACAGGTGAGAGGATGTAAAGCTTAGTTACAATTGATAAGTAAGATACAGTGAAATGAGGCTTATTTTTTTGTTTCTTGAGCTCAATACGGTATTTTGAAGTTATCAATAGCACAGGAAAAGCACATTAAATATGCTTCAAAGTCTATGAAATCTTGTCAACTGTACCAAATTTCATAAACATGCTAAACAACAAAATTATCAGAAATGTACACATTACTACTCTAAAATGTACAGTCAGTAGAAATGTTTGGTTATTTTATACTTTGATTCCCAACAGAATTTTTCAATATACTCATGTGTCTACTTGTCACTCTGCATCCTTGAAATGTTAAGACTCTTAAAAGTGTTTGACTCTTCTGCAATTCTTAGATTCAACATTTTTTAGGAAGAGGCTGAAAACAGCCTTAGGTGGTTTTTGCTAGTAAAGAGAACAACTGAAAATACCTTTCCTGATTTGCAAAAATACATTTCTATGCACAACATGTCTTCCTAGGTCTATGCACAACCAAGGTCTTCCTAGTGCTATTCAGCCAAAACACTATGAGTGTCAAGGGGGCTGCATTTTTTGGTTTATTTTCCACAGAACCTGGCTGCACAATGGAATATCTAAGAGTCAGAAATTATGACTGGAAACACATGGCTGGAAATTATGTGCCCTGAATATTATTTTGTTCCAAACAGTATTTTCTGAGATATATGCTGGGCAAAATATTCCTTTGCTTAATGCAAAGTTATATTTTAAAATATGAGCATAGTGGGCTGTTTAGCTGAGACTTATGAAGAGGTTTTGCTCATTCCCAGGCTATTTCTAACTTTTATACAGTACAGTGCAATTCTGCTAACACAAGTTATCTGTTCAGGGGCCAAAGCAGGAGTCAAGATACAATATACTAATATGATACTAATGTGATATGTATATCAATACAATATAATGTATCTTTATATAGCATATTATATAGACTAGTGACTTTAGTAAGCGGTATGAATGTTGTTGTACATATGTGCCATTTTACAAATGGACTGGGGCAGAATATGCCTTACACAAAAACCTGTTGAGGTCCCGGAAAGGAAAAAGCTGTGGTGCAAAAGGCAACGCTCTATCATTCTCTCCTCAGAATATACTACAGACACAAAGCAGTGAAAAGGCACCTGAAAAAAGCAGCACAGCTCTGGTAAACTTCTGCAGTTTGTTGTCCCAGCTTTGATGCAGTAAGCTGTTAAGACTGCTCAGAGTATATAACAGCCTATGGCTCACTCCTGTGAACAAGGTGCAGAGCATTCATTCTCCGTATGCAAAATTCCAATCACTGAGCCAAACTGTAAGAGAAATACAGCAGGCATTTGTTGATTTTTTTTTTTAATAATACCCACAAGCATCTACAGATGTGATCCCATGTAATGAAGCATGTGGCCTTAAGCTGGAATTATTTGCAAACAGCAGGATCTCCTGGCAAGAGAGATGGCACTTGCTGTGTTATGAAAGCTGTCCCTCTAAAACCATGTTTGGTTAGCACCTATGCCTTGTTGAAATTGGCATAGATAATTCTGAGTGGGAACAATGCCAAAACGACAGATGGGAATGAGTACAGACATGCCAGAGAACCAGGATGTTCATTGAATCTGAGTATTAGGGACAGAGTCCTTTCCAAGAAACAGCAGGCTGCTCAGGGTTTCTCTACTTTAGGTACGAAACGTGAGAATATATGATCTCTTTTGTAACTAGGAGCAAAATCAATTATAGTCATTTAAAAATAGCTCATCTGCCATACAGAGCATGACAGTAGGCAGCTGAATTAGAGCAACTTTTTCTCTGGATTCAGATTGGCAACAGGTCCTAGAGGGCAGAACCTGTGCACTGAGTCAAAAGGATTCCACAGGTTTTCTGCTAAGTGGTTCAGACTGAAAAGCTTTCAGATGATAATGAATATTGTTCATTTGTACACTGTCTTTCCAGCTGTGAGCCCAAAGAAATTTGCAGGGGCATGAGAATCTAAACTCAGCTGGGAGGTGTGTCATTTATGATTAAGCAGATGAATCTTGCATGTATTAATGGGCTGTAGTCCCATCTCCCCTCCAACCAGGGATCATCAACTGAAAACAGAGCCTCTGTGAAGATGGAGGAAGGCAAAATCCTTCTGCCACAGTCCTGCATACCCTACTTTTGCTCTTTACATGGCACAAATAGCCACAACAGATCAGTTATCTAAAACACTAATTTAATCTCCAAACAAAAATCTCCAAAAGTCTCCAAAAATTTCCAAAACCCCTGTGAGGTTTTTTTTTGAGCACAGAACAGCTACACTTCCTATTCCTCTTTTCAGATTATGAACGGCCAAAATCTATTACCCAAACAGACTTGTCTAGGATCATTTATATAATTCTGGGATCAGGGAAAACAACAAATCTAAGAAAAAAAAAAAAAAGCTTAGTTGTTTGTGTTTAAAAACTAAGAATCTGTTGTTGCAATTTTCCCTGCACAAAAAGCCTGTACTTCCAGAAGAGCCCACTAAGAAAACATTCCTCCATTTTGGATTTCTTCAACTTCAGCTATGAAAATTTATGGAAAAAAACTTGTGAAAAACTTCAGAAAAAAATGGCTCTAATTTAGGCAAAGTCTTGGCTGTCTGTGCTGTGTATTATAAGAAAGGTGTTAAAATTGGATTGCTGATGTTGTGCTCTAACCAGTACAGTCACTAGTGTCAGCTCACAGCTGAACTTTGTTTTCTGTTCAAAAGGTGTTTAGCACTGTTAACAGCATAAAAAGCATTGCTGAATTTATTTTCATTTAATCCAGTGATATTTTGTAACCTAGAAATCCACCTATGTGTTACCTCATGTGACCATTTGAACTGACTGACCATTTCAGGTAGGGGCTGTTTTTTGCAACACAACCTTGAGGAATATCATGAGTCATCTGAATAAGAAAACTTAGTTAAAGGAGTTTATGTTCTAAAGTAATACAGGAAGAGGAATATTTATTCTAAATGTTCTGAATCTTCTGTGCATTTATAAAAATTACTTTGATTAAACACTGGTGGATTGTTTTATTACAACTTTTCCTCAAAAATCAAGTCCCAAAAAATATTGGGCAGATACATAATAATAATTTTTAAACACATGAGAGTTCACCTTGAATGAGGCAATCCCAACTCACACAGTGTAACAGATATGAAGCGTAAAGTGAAACTATTCATGAACCTGACATTTGCTTCCACTTTAAGTTACATTGCAAAGGTTAATGGTTGGACTCAGTAATTTCTGAGGTCTTTTCCAACTTTAAAAATTCTATGACTGTATGAAATACAAATAAAAGTTACATTAAAATAGGGAATCATAATTTTATAGACAAATCAGAATTTTTGTTGACATATAAAATTAATTTTAAAAGTACAGGATTGTCTTCCGCCCTGTGACATTCTGGGTTTTACAAAAGGCTGGGTGTATTTTTAATGTTTATACTGTTGTACAGTGTTGTAAAAGTAACCAGTAGAAGCTGAATGCTAGACAATAGGGATTGTTATCCAGAGGGAAAACAGCTCTACCAGTCTTTTCTGGCAAGGTTCCTCAGAGCCTTGATGTCACTTGCCACCAGAATCCAATAGCTAGGATGAAAATGAGTACGCCTCTTTTCCATGCTGAATTTCTGCTGAAGCAGAATGTTTTTCCTCTTGACAACATCCCCTTTTGACATATATAGGCTATGGTGTAGCAGACCCTACTTATATAATCATTGTGATATTTAAAGCAGATCTAAAAAGATCCAAAAATTACATGGTAAGTATTATTATGATTTCCCATTCAAATTGCATGAATGTTCTCAACAGTATTAGCACACATTCCAAATCTAGTATGAACACTGTATGATGTTTGTGGCTAGTGTCATCCATTGCTAGGACTCAGGTGTTAAAATAATCAATGGTCTGTTGAGCAGAATGCTGTACAGCCTAAATTAGCTCTACTTTGTTAATTG
Organism: Pycnonotus jocosus; assembly: GCA_013400435.1. Taxonomy (NCBI): domain Eukaryota; kingdom Metazoa; phylum Chordata; class Aves; order Passeriformes; family Pycnonotidae; genus Pycnonotus; species Pycnonotus jocosus. The sequence continues at coordinate 392,833 of VWYP01016378.1, forward strand.
CCTCCTGTTCTCCTTTGAAAGAAGCTATTGAGACTATAAAAAACAAATTTAGAAAAAAAATAGCTTGGGTAAATACTCTCAGGGACAAAGACCACTGAAGAGACAGTTTCTCTCTTTCCCTTGTAAAGGAGAAGTTTAGATTTTAGAGAAAAAAACTTTATCATCTGTATTCCTATAAATCACCTTTTATGATCCAGTCATTAAAACAACCCTCCTTATGTCAAAATTGGCCAACTACTAATAATCAGTGAGGTAAACAGGTATTAAGAGAGTGCTACCAAGAGAATTTCTACCTGAAGCAGAGCTATCTAATAATGGCTTTGCTCCTTCTTCCCAGAGCAAAAATGGTTTCAATACTCTGGAGCATATTAATTCTGCTCTATATATACCTTCTTTCCACAAGCCATTGCTCCAGTTCTGTGAGTCCTGAATGGAAAGATTCAGTCCTAAATAGGAAGATTCAACCACACAGCGTGAATGAAAGAGGTAGAACTGAAACATGGCCCAGGCTGTGAAAAACGCTGAAAACCCCTGACTTTGTAAATCAATATCAATCAATGCCCTGCAAAGTACATCATAAATCTGGATGTTCAAGAGAGCTAGCCCCGAGGTAATACACCCTAAGTTCTAAAATATTTCACAAACATTAGGATAATGTCACGAGGCCTTTGATCCAATTTCATCCTTTGGGGGTCTTCCAACAATTAAGAGTTATTGGAATATATTGGTTTTCCAGACACATCTCCTCTTCAAAACAGATTTTAAAAAGAAAAGACTAGTGTGAGTGTGTGACATATTTTGAGTTAATAATCCTCTGCTGGGAGATAAAATTTAACCTGAAGGAATAGGTTTCGATCTAGCAGTAGAATATTTTATTTAGGCTTTGGACAATGGGATTTCTCTTAACTAGCCAAGATTTCTCCTTCAACAAATATAGAACATTCAGATATAGACATTCATCTTTTATAAATTATTAATAATAAATGTTGAATTCTGGCAGACCCTCCAGTGCAAAGCACTCAGGACATGCTCATTTATTTGGCATTGCACAGGACTGTACTTGTTCAACTGAACCAATACGCAACTACCATCCTTTGTCTGTACCTGGAGGAAAACCAACCCATATCTATCAGGCAGGCATTCCAGTTTATGGGTATTGTGCCCAGTTGCCTTATTACCTGCTTTCTGGACAGATATAAGGCTTGATATCATTCTAAGAAGTCACCAGAAAAATGCCATTTGTATGCAACATCCATTCTGCTGATACTCATGTGTGGTAACATTCAGAGCCTGGTATGTGTAGACATTTTCATTCATTTCAAGGTTATAAAGTGAATATTCATGTCACTGTAGACCCGATCCACTGCATGGTGAACCTAGGAAATTAGCTGCTTGGCAGTGAGAGTGAAACAGATGTTGCTTTGGGAAAAATAAGGACAAAAAAGACTGGGAGAAGCTTTATGGTTCTAGAAGTTTTAGAAAGCTTGGAAAATTTGGGATGACATTTTCTCTTCCCTTTCTGGGAAAGGAAAAGGCCATACTGGTGGAAGAACAACTAGTGGTCACTTGCTGTTCTTACGGCCCTGACACAAACCTGGCTCAGCAGCAGAAATTGTAGGGCCAAAGGAGCTGTGGGACAGTTCTCTACTGTTCTCTTCAGGCATCAAGTACTGCAAACATCCACACTCTATCTTCCTTGCCAGAGGCAAAAAGGGGAGAAAACCTCCTCTGGCATGTACTGCCCACATGCATAACTGGTCCTAACATGGAGAGACAATTGGAAAACTGGGAACCTGCTCTAAAAGACTTTCAGAAATGTGGTGAGCAACTACAAATTACACTGTCTTTAGTGCACTGATGCTCTTCCTTGGGGACCTACCATCAGGTCAGCCATGAGATAGGATAGGTATCAGATTAACAAGTGTTTCATATGAAGATCTGCTTGAATTAAACTCCACTTGGCCCCCAGAGATCAGTAACAGCTCTTCAAAACCCTCCTGAAAGGAACAGGTGAGCAGGATTGAAAATACAGTATCAGATGTCATTCCTTAAAAGCAACGACAAACCAGTGTTTAATAGCGGTTTTGACACTGTTCACAACAAATGGCTTGTGAATGCATTTTTTACAAAACATTCTGGAGTAGGAATTGTGAAAGAAGAGGTTTTCTGTTTAATGTGGTTTTGAATACACGTGACTTTGTGCTGTGTGTACACAGAAGTGTAATTTCTACTTTCTTCTCCATTCATGAGAGCTGGGGGAGGATTTGTTTCATGCCTGGAGGTCCAGACCTCTAGTTTCCCAAGGAAAAAGCACATCTCTAACTTCCTTCCATGAAGAAGCAAATTTCTTTCTTGCAAACACCCTGCTGGCTGCTTCACTTCCGAAGCTGAAGTACCTGTCTTCAGAAATGGAGTACTCTGAATGTCACTGTACAGCAGCATGTCACTACAGCATTCATCTTTGCATTATGGTTTTATTCATGGTGATGGAAATACTTATTCCCACAGTAGCATATGGATTGAATTTTATTTTTTTGAGTGAAAAGTCCTGCTTAACCTTTAAAAGGTTTTGCCATTGATACTTATTTCTTAGTGCTTGTCTATGGAAAAACGACGTGGCAGACAGTGCAGATCTGCCCATGCACCTCAGTTCTTAAAAAATGTGTGTAAGGTGTGAAAAGAAACTAAAAAAACCCAGAAAAACCAAAACCACTGGCTTATAACCTCTTTTGCTGGCCTTTACAGACTGACTTTTTACTGCTCCGTTACTATTACTCTGGATGCACACTGGAACCAAACCAAGCTTGCTGCTGCATTGAGGCAGGGAGCAGGAGGCTGGAAAATTGAAATTGTACTGTTGTCTCTCACCCTCGGACCTACAACTGAGTACACCTCCCCTGTACCTAAGGATCAGAAGACACTGTATTGTAGGTTATAAAAGCAACATTTTTGTGAACTCGGTATGTAGCTGTTGAAAGTACCTATTGATCGTGTTTGTTGAGGGGTGTTCAAGTTGCTGACATGGAGCATGTCTCAGCTCCGTGGCACCTGTGATTTAACGAGTGACAGCAACATCAATCGTTCTGTAAGTCTGCAGGAACGCATCCTGAGACTGTTTCCATCCCTAAACACAGCACACACAGCCCCTTACTTGGTCCGTCGGAGACCGTTTGCAGCACGCGATTTTAAAATTTGTTTTTATGGCATAGATTGTATCAAATGAAAATCGTGCAACTGAAATAAATGTTTCCCAGTGTTTTACTCACAAAGTCATTTTTCAGCATCTTGACTAGTTGGCACTAATACCACTTACAATAGCAAATGGCCATTAAAATAACGATCCCGTTATCAAATGAAAAACATCAAAGCGCATGTAAGGGATTAAAACGGGAATCTCGGGAACATATGCTCAACTCAGTGAAGATAATCCCATTTCGGTTAATCTTGATTTAAAAGGATTCTTTCGTTACTTGGGTGTGAATCTGCTCATCGTGCAGAAATGACATATTGAACAGTAGGGGATTTTTGCACCCAGCAGGTGTTCTCGGACGCGCCCCCTTTCCCTGCCGTGACGGGATAGGGGAGGGGGCGCGACACCGACACTGCGACAGCGACACTGACACCGCGCTCGGCAGGGCCACCCTCACAGTGACACCCTCACGATGACACCCTCACAGTGACACCCTCACGGTGACACTCTCACGGTGACACCCTCAGGGCAGTAACCGCCCCCACGCGCGCCGGGCGCGCTGCGGCTGCGCGGGGAAGCGGNGAGCGCGGCACCGCAGCGGTGAGTGCCGCGCCTCTCGCGCCATCCGCGCCCATCGCCGCCCCCGCCCGCCGCACCCTCACCCTCTCCCTCTCTCCGCAGAGACGCCGGATCGAGACCCCCGGGACGCCGCCCGCTAAGATGTTCGCTTGCGCCAAGCTCGCCACCTCGCCCTCCCTGGTGAGTGGGGGTGCGCGGGGGGCGCCTGCGCCTCCTCACCGACCCCGTCCCTGTCGGCGGGGGGGTCGGCGACGGTCGCAGGGCGATCGCGAGGCGATCGCGGGCTGGGTGGGCTTCCGAGCCCCGCGACAGCGCCCTAGGACGCGCCCGTACCGAGCGCTGCCCGCCCTGAGCGAAGGGGTGGGGGTGGGGGTCGGGCAGACTGCGGCAGGGCCGCGTTCTCCTTCCTGCCTCCTTGGCGCGGCCGGGGCCCTGTGCCAAGGTGAGGGGCCCGCGCACACGAGCGGCGAAGGAGAGGGAGGTCAGTGCAGCCAGCAGCTCCGGGGCCTACTGCGCTCCGTGCCTTTCTGTAGGTCAAACTCCAGCCTGTTGCTTGTCCTGTGCAAGGCCGGGATTTTTTGCCCTTGCCGAGATAAGAGGCTGTCCTGCGTGAAAATGCCCTCTCTGGCGTGCAGAAGGTCTCATTTTGCATAGTCCAGGCCCAGCTTTTCCCTGCAGGAAGAGATTTGTGCAAGAGCCGATATGACCTTAGACTGCTGGGAGCCCAAGGACACATGCAGGCCGCTTGTGAAAAAGGATTCATTCATTTGTGCCTCACTAAATTCAAAAGTCTAGGTTACGTCTGTACATTTAACAACTTTGAAATTAATTTTGATGGGTTTTATTTATTCATTTCAAAATGTGTTCTACTGCCTCCTGGTCTGTCGGGCATTTTTGTCGCTGTTTTGCTCTATTTTCCGTCAGCATAATGCATGTATATATTCACTGAATGGTGTAGTTGTTTACAATATATCTCCTGAAAACAGTGCTGTCAGGTTGCATGGCAGTGCTTGCTTCTGTATCTTTATTGTATATCCAGCTGTTCAGAGATTGCTTTCTTTCAAGGAAGACAAATGGCTTAGTAGCTAAGAGTCTTATTACCTTACAGGCTATTGTATGGAGCAGTCGTGATCAAATGTTTCTTTTTTTATAGTTTTTTTCCTCCTCTTACAGATCCGTGCTGGATCAAGAATCTTGTACAGACCAATTTCGGCATCTGTGTTGTCTAGGCCAGAGGTCAAGAATGGAGAGGTACCTTATAAACAAAATTCTGTATCTTCCTAAATTACCTGGTGAGCCTAAATGTCCTCAATCTAGAGTTCACTTGTACTAACTCAGATACCTGTAGTGTGAAACTTGCTTTAAGTCAAACACCTAATAATACTTGTTGCTGTATTGCTGTTTCCCTTGAGAAGTCTTTCACATTTAAAGTTGATACTTTCAGGTGGAACAGGTAACATTCTGAAGTTTGTGACTTAACAGTCTCATCACTCTGAAGAATAAGTAGACATTGGATCTAATACAACTCTTAAAACTGCGTAATAACACTGTCACATGGTCTTTTGTCTGAATATAATGTTTTTTCATTTTTTGTTTTCTTAGGGCAAATCAACAGTTAACGGGGCCCAAAATACTGTCTCCCGAGTAGCACTTAGAGAATTCCAGACTAGTGCTATCAGCAGGGACATTGACACTGCTGCCAAATTCATTGGTGCTGGTGCAGCCACAGTAGGTGTGGCTGGTTCTGGTGCTGGTATTGGAACAGTCTTCGGTAGTCTAATCATTGGTTATGCCAGGTAATCAATCTCTCCCTTTAAAAACTCTTCAATTGTATTCAGATGTATCTTGAGAGAGCTGAACTGTAGAAAATATAATGGCACTGTAATAAATTCTGTTAATGATTAGTATTACTGGTACACATAGCTGAAGAGAATCATATGAAACTGTACCACATTCATCAGGATGGGTCTGTTGTTAAATTCAGAACTTTGTACACTCTTCCTGGAGGAGAGCCATGAAAGAAATTGCATCATTAGACTTGCTCAGTCTTTTGGTCACTGAAGTCCAGTGTTTGAGCATTCAGTTCCAGAAGTGACCAGGAAAAGTCCTAAAGAAAAACAGTCTGAGATCTGGTAATAAGGAATGAGAGTCCTTATGCTTTAGTCTTCACAGTCAGAATCGTCGTTTAGAAATGGATGCCTGGTTTTCTTTCTTAACACATTTTCATCTCAAAATATACAGTTATTTTAGCAAATAAATTATCATTCCTTCTAGAAATCTGAAGGGGCAAGGGTGAGGATTTTGTAGTAGGGATGAACTTTCAGGTAATTTTACAACATTCCTGTAATGGAAGTAGTTCACATGGCATCATGGAAGAGCAGAACTGATACAGGCATAAAAGAAGTTTCATGTTCTTCACTACTTTTTCAACCAGTTAAGTGTTACTTCTTAATAAAGATTTTTAAGCCTTATTGAAGACAGGGAAATTAACTTCTCACTTGAAGAAGCAAGTGTTTTGAGCACAGAATTAATATATCAAGTTTTGATTTTGGGATGAACATGTCAGTAAGAGGTTGTAGAACATTGCTTCATAGTTTTATGTTGGAGATTTCCTCCTCTCACTTCTTGAAGGCATATTCATTGCATTTTTGCAACAAACTGCTGCATCTTTTTTTTCTGGGTTGGGTTTTTTTCCCTACTCTGAAGCGATTTCAATTCCCGTATTTGCCTTGAGAGCTGCTTAAAACATGATACACATGAAATTCCTTGGAGTATAGTTCTCTTGTCACAGATGTGAAATAAATTTCTAAAGACTAGTGCTGATAGTTTCTGCATGGGAGGATGTAGAGAAGTCTAATTCAAAAGATACAGGAGTGTAGTCAGAAAAACTGCTCATTTGGAAAACCCTTACACCATCTACATAACCCGAGACTAGTCTTAATTGCCAACTAATTTGTCTTCAGTGAAATATTTGCAAAAAAATTGATTGGATTTATTGGATTTTCCTATAAAGAATCTGTAGCAAGGAACTACGGGGTTAAACTGCATGCAAAACATCATAATTACAGGAATAAAAAGGTCTTACACCTTCTCTTTGTTTTAGAAATCCTTCTCTGAAGCAGCAGCTGTTCTCATATGCTATCCTGGGATTCGCCCTGTCTGAAGCTATGGGTCTCTTCTGTCTGATGGTTGCTTTCTTGATCCTATTTGCCATGTGAATGGAGATCTGCCTGTAATATTGGCATTGGAATGTAACTGCATTTTATGGGACTCCCAAAATGTTGGTGTCATGGAAATTGATATTTCCAAAGTCATTTCATTAAAGATAACAACTTTAACTGTCAACTTGTTGCCTTCATTTATTGTCTTTCTCACTAGGTTATCTGGAAGATGGCATTTTGTAATTTGGTCTCCATGGATTGCTCCTGATAATGACACATTGCATAGAACCCTTCCTGTCAAACATTTTATTTATTAAAATTAATGTGGCATGTACTTGTAAGATCAAAGGCTGCGGAGATTAATGGTGAAAGGCTGTACTGTTGGCCTTGTTCTTCACTCATGTTTTTGTTTTTTCCTAAGCTAGCTGACACACACAGTCAGGCACCTCTTGATAGAAGGAGCCACACACAAATCCATGAAAGTGATAGGAAACTCTTTGTATCAGTTTTCAGGTACACAAGATATTTTGATTACCATGCTAGGTTTTCCACTTGGATCTAACCAGTGTCCCCATTGAGCTAAATAAAATGTGGTCCAAGGCATTTAGTTGTGATCCATGAATATATTTTATATAGTTACTGGATTTTTGGCATCACCTAATTAAGGAGTTTCCAGCTTTCCAATTTTGTAGTCAACCTTGCATTATCTCACACATTCTTTTAAGAGCATTAGGATTCAGGCATTTTGGTTAAAAACCAGCTGTAGTACCTACCTTCACTCCTTTTGTAGCAGTCTAAATGCATTTATGGTGTGATCTATTCTTGGAGGAAAACACTGCTACTATACTTACCTGGTGGGGGGGTTGGTAGAATCTCAAACTTTATCCAGAATATTAAATAATCTGATCATATAACAAATACAAGCTGAACTTTGTAAGAATGTGAGCCAAGCTTGTTAAATGTTTTGCCATCTTGTAATGAATTAAATATAAGAAACTTTATTGGAGGAAATGGAGAAATGATTAAATGACTCAGATAAGTGGAATTTGTGGGTAAGATTTTGTTTTAATCTGAATTTTAAAGTACCAAGTGGATATTCAAAGAGAGATGGTTTAGTGGACTTCAGTCCACTTTAGTTTATGGTAGACTTTGCAGTGTTAGCAGTTGGACTTAATGATCTTAAAGGTCTAAAACCTTTCCCTAAAGGTATTTCCCAGCCTAAATGTAGAAATTGTGTAGCAAAATTCTAGAACCTAGCATGAGAAATAACTTTCCCCACAGGTTCTTAGTAGAAAACGTAATCTAATACAGAGAATGTTCTTTTATATATGTGAATTTTAGGAGACTGAAATATGAAGCATCTTAAATTAGTAGCTTTAGAACACTTAATAGTGTCTTACATTACTAGATCAGGAAGTGGGGCTTTTGAGGAGTGAGAGAATATAGGAGGTGAAGCATATTGCAAGTAGCTTGCATGCTCATGCAGTGGTGATTTTAGGGATTTACCCATTCTTGGAAGCTGTTGATTTGCAAACCTGACAGTGCATTTGTCCTGGCTGGAAAGTGTTCTAGACTCAAGCTCATTTGTGTACTGCCCTCCTGGTAAGTGGTGAACTTTTTTTCTCTTTCAGTACAGCAGGGATCTCTGCAGGCATCTGTATTTCCTAAAACCATGGACCATCAGTGGACTGGCTTAATTCAAGCTTCAGGTTTCCATATCACTGGGATTTGACCAAACAGGCATCTTCAGATTTGTCTTGGTCAAGTCCAGCTTCAACTCTGCTAATTCTACTTAGGAATTGGTTTGCATATAAAATGTTTCTGCTGAGCTGTAATTGTGTTTGGAGTACATAGAATATCTGGCTGAACTACTCCAAAACTTCAGTAAGAAAGCCACCTGAGTCACCGTTGAGTTACCTGAATTAGGTTTGAATGATTTTTGGATTTACATCCCATCTTTTACCACATGCATCACCCTGTCAAATATGAACCCTTTTTCTTGTGATCAGCCTTGCCTGAAAGGCAGTGGATATCTTGGGTGATCCCAAATGTGGATGTGAAGGTTGTTTTAGTAGTAGCATGTGCCCAAGCTTGCCTTTCAACTTGCTCTTAGACTGGTGAGCAGAGGCCAAACTCAGGCGAAGTGGCTGTTTAGTTACACCACTCATGAAAGAATCAGATCTGGGTTCTACAGATAAGGATTGTAATCACTTTCAAAACAAGGCAACAAACCTTCACACACAGGATTATCCTCCTTATAGACAATAAGGGGCTTAGAGTTAATGAATGATAGGCAGATACTGACAGGTGAGCTATTACAGGGCACATGGAATCCCTTCCAACAGAGCTTAGTTGGTCAATTTTAGTGGTCTGACAGAGTATCCTCAGTTTTCCTAAAATGCTCACAAAAGTAACAATTATAAATGTGGAAATGACTTATTTTTTTCTTACAAAAAAACCAACCAACCAAACAAACAAAAAAAACCCACACCAACCCAATCTCTTTGCATTAATAGGGCAGCAACAGACCAAAGTCTCTTGATCTTCCTGTAAGAGTTTACAGCAAGAAATCTTCCTGTAGGTCAGAGAAACCAAACTTAAGTTTTATGAGGTGTTACTGTAGGCTTTACTTCCCTGAAACCTTTTTCGGTTTCTTCTGACACGGACTGTGCTGAACTTAGAGATGGTGAGATCATGAAAATTTGTCTTGTAGGTTCTACATGTTGAAAGACTGACTGTTCATGTTTCATTGTTGAAGCCAGCTAAAGCAGAGATCTTCACTGTCTCTGAATCACTGTTCTGCCTGCTGTTCCAGTAGATCAGACATCACAACACCTCTGAAATAGCTACGTTATGCTAATAGAAAATGAAGGAAATGTTAAATTATGCTCTTAAGTTATTGCTGCAGGTAAAATTAAACGTCCTGCTGGTTTTTTCCCCCTTTTTCTGATTTCCCTCTCTTTGATTTTTGCATGAGTTTCACAATGAAGAAAGGCACCTGTAGTTCAGTTTTTCAGTCCAGGCTTAGGACTGCTGCTGCTACATAACGGTGAAGCTAAACCATCAAAAATACTTTTTTCTAATACAGATCTTAGTTGCTCTCTGAAGAAAGAAGTTAAGATCTCTATTCCTCACTTCTGCATGTACAATTGAGTCCTTGCAACATGCTACTTTAAAGAATAATTCCACCTTTAAGTAAACAGTGTACTTTTATGCAGTGCTTTCTATCCTACTGTACTCCTGTACAGTGCCCACCAAAACCACACACAAGAAATGAAACATACCATACTGTCTTGTGCAAGTTCAGAGAAATTCAGCCAAAATGTGTTGTACTGGAACTGATACTCCTTTAGAAGTACTTTATTGTTATGGCTTTGCACTCTCAGATCAGTCTCAGAACAAGTTCAATGATTCACATGCACAGAATTAAAATTCAAGCTTCATGTGTGATTCAGAGTATGCATTATCTAACCTCTGTTGCCATATAGGATTATGCTACTTTATTAACGAATCCGAGATTCTTTTAGTTCCTCCTGTGTAAAATATAGGCGTTTGCCATTCTACAGTGCTGGATCATTTTTGGTATATTAACCAAGGTGCATGTTCACCACAACCATGGCTTTAGGCACACACCTTGCTCCTGCCCTGAGTGGGCGTGTATTGAGAGACTGGGAATCTCGCCTGTACAGGGCTTTGGAACGCTGGTTATTCCAAAAGATAGATGTGACAAGCACATGAAGCCTTGAGCGAACTCTTGCAGTGCTTTAGTCTCTACGTGGTGCCTGCTGTCCTCCCTCAGCTGGGGGCCCTCCTGCAGATCCCGCCGCAGAGTTTGGACACCTCACCCTCAGCTCCCCTCCGCCACGGCCGCACAAATCCTCCACCACGCGGGCTTTGCCAGCCGGGTCGGGCGCGGCACAGACGCTGCCCGGCCCTGCCGTGCTGGAGCCGGCCATGCCGTGCTTGAATCGGCCATGCCGTGCTGGAGCCGGCCATGCCGTGCTTGAATCGGCCATGCCGTGCTGGAGCCGGTCATGCCGTGCTTGAATCGGCCATGCCGTGCTGGAGCCGGCCATGCCGTGCTTGAATCGGCCATGCCGCGGCTCCGCCGGCCACGGCGCGGGGTCGCTGTGGGGAGCGGGGACCGGAGCCCCGCCCGGCCCCGCCCCCGCGCCGCGTGACCAC